>APFE030724760.1:0-133448 GCA_000404065.3 Pinus taeda
ATGGGCGTTTCAAGGCTGGAAAAATGACTAAGCTCTCCTGTGGCCCCCTGTGGAAAGAAAACAACAAGTGGGATATTGTTGGGTTGTGTTATATTCTTTCCACATAGTTAATAGGGGGTTTGAGGGGTACCCGTAACTTCACTTTATGGGGTCCGGGGCAGCGCCCCGGAAAATTTTGTTTTTGGACCCTATGTTAGGTTGGGCGGACCCACCTATGGTTTTGTGCATGCTTTTCGCACATGTTTTTTGGACGCGATGGTTTTCAGTCCATGGTATTGGACTGATGGTTTTTCGGTCCATGGTATTGGATGCTTCGGCATGTATAAATATGTATTGTAACATTGAAAGGAACATAATGAAAAATCAAGCTGGTAGTATCGGTTTTGAGATCCAGTGGGAAATTTCTGTGTATATGTGTTTTATGTGTTATGCTCTCGCATTTTTATTTTTCCTATGATTTAGAATTCGTATGCAGGTAATTGCTGTACGGGGTTAAAACCTACATCACACAGCTATCCATCTCTCAGTACAATCCCTCATTGCTACTCATAAACAGAATAGATAACACATATGCCTTCCTTCAATCCTCCAAGCCTCCTATTTCCTTGCGCAGTTTCTCATGGGGTCCAATGCTGCCACCTGTGTGAATTACCACCTCATACACTCATCAAACTGAATAAGTAACTGTGTAATCATGAAGGAGATGAATTCCTTCTGCATGCAAGAGATATCCACAATAGAATATTCCTGCAACTGATAGTACATTATCCCATCATCTGATCTCAACTGGGTCTCTGACTGAACTGACATGCATGAGTTATTTATGAGAGAATATTCAGTTATCTGAAGTGCAGTAGTTACATGCATGCATGCATTAACTAACTGGACTCACAATCAGTTCCTCCAACTATTGGAACTAATCTAACTGGACTTAACTCAGTTAACTGAGCTAACTAATTACAACTCAAAGTAAAACTCATCCTCATCTCCTTAACTAAGGGATAAATTCCTCAATCAATGGAGAAATTGTTGCATGTCTTCACAATACTTTGCGTTTGATTTTCTCCAACTAATTAACTCAAGATGAATTAATTAATTATTAATCAAACAACCGCTAAGAACAAATTCGAATTTTAATTCTCAATTTTAGTTCAGGGACTAACTAAAATTGGAATCTAACCCGAAATTCTTTTTATAGCAATGCTATGTTTAGCATTTCCATTTTATCATTCCTTGTTGCTATGTCCAACACTGGTACTTGAAATGCTATTTTTAGCATTTATTGTTGCTATTTTCAACACAAACATTGAGTAAGATCATGTACGTTTGAGCTCAGTGGTATGCCTACAACAACACACTTAAATATATTACCATTAGGTGCATACAACATGTTATTGGGCATGGATTGGTTATACTTGAACAAGACCAAAGTGGTTTGTTTTGAGAAGGAGATTGAATGATTGGATGAGCAGGGAAAAAGAATGGTTTTGCAGGGAAGGATAAAGCATATTTCAGTAAGGTTGGTCATGACCATGCAGGCCAAGCATAACAACATAAGAGGATGATTGTTTTATGTAGTACACGTCTTAAATAATGGGGATGTTGAAAATGATGTTCATAATAAGGAGAGGGAACTGCTGAAAAGGCACCTTGTTCTGCAATACTATGTAGATGTGCTTTCGGTAGAGGTTCCCAGATTACCTCCTCACAGAGAAGTATATTTCTCTATTGAGTTGGTACCTGGGGCAACACCAACATTTAAGGCACCATAAAGGATGAGTACCCCTGAGTTGGTTGATCTATATTTAATCAAGAACACAACACAATACAGAGATAACCATATACACAAAGATGCAGCAGAAATAATACTTCATTTCAATAATGTAAAATAATGAAATATGCTTCCAAACATAAATTGAAATAAACCAGCTAGGGCGATGGTAGCTTATCTCTGAGAAGAGATGTGGCAGCTACATGCCTCTGAACTGTGTTACAATGAGGCTCAAAGTCCTATTTATTGTTGAGAAACAAAGGAAAACCCTAAACATCCAAAAACCTAGCCCTATAAGATGAAACACCAAACTGTGGGCCCCGTTTGGGTAAATTGGTACATCAACTTCCCAAGGTTGTAACTTTGGCATACGATCTCCGTTTGACACGCACAATATCTCCTTAGAAAGATCTATCCAAGAACTACAACTTTGGGAAGAGAAACATTAGTCCATGGACCAATGTTGCTCCCAGTTTTCCCAAAAAATGTTGTTTAGGGCCTCAAAACATCTCCAGAAGACTAGGACCTGAAAAACTACTAAACTGTGCTATAATAAAGGAAACTGACAAGCTTAAAGAAACAATGGTTCGGTTCGAAGTGGACTTGGTAGGTGGCGACCAATATCCACCTGGATCATTCCTCCCCCCTTAGGAAGCAATGGTCCCCATTGCGTTGGGTTCCTCCATGAGATGAGGAAACTTCTATTGAACTTGGTCCATGGTGAGCCACTTGCCCTGGTGAAGGAGTTGGCATGCTTTGACAACTCGATACAATTAGATATTCTGCTGGCAAGTGTGTTTGATCTATATGTCCATGATCTAATTAGTTGCAGCTTGTTCCATGCAATCTGGATTTAACTCTGTGTGTGTGAGTTGTTCTACAATGTCGGATGTGTCTAGTAATGGTGGAAAGTATGGCCGAAGGTGGTCCACATTGAACATTGGGTGCAAGCCAAGAAATGGGGGAATGCTGAGCTCAAATGCATTATCTCCCATAGCCTTGGTAATGGTGTAAGGACCATATCGTAGTGGTATGAGTTTCTGATAGGCTCCGGTAAGGCGTTCCTTTTGCAAATGCAACCAAACTTTTTCGCCCACCTGAAACTTGTGTGGCACCCAATGTTGATCATGTCGCTGCTTTTAATTGGCATTTGATTTCTCCATAATGTCATGGACTTGCTGGAAAATATGTTGGATGTGCTCAATGAAGCTATTTTCCCTATCTATTTCAGACTAGACATGAGCAGAATCTACATCAATAGCTGCAACTGGCATGGCCACATCAATGGGACATAGTGGCTAAAATCTCAAGCCCACCTGAAAAGGGTTGTGGCCAGTCGAGCTGTGGAGAGCCTAGTTGTAGCTGTGTTGAACATAGGGGAGGCTCTCGTCCCATGTGCGTGGATGCTTTGAGTTGTACATGCGTAGAATGGGTACGAACATCCTGTTAACAACCTTTGTCTGGCCATCAGTTTGAGGATGGAAGGTTGTGGACTTAGTGAGTTTGGTGTCGAGCATCAACTAGAGACTCGACCAAAATGTACTGAGGAACTTGCTATCTCGATATTAGATGATAGACTGTGGGATCCCAAAGTGTACCCACACTCGTTCAAATAAGAGTTTAGCAGTGGCTTCTGCTGTGATATTCTTCTTGTAGGTGGCCATAATGGCAATCTTCGAGAACCTATCGTCAACCACAAAAACAAAGTCATTTCCATGCTTAGTGGAAGGAAGACCTGTCTGTAATCCATGGAGATGGATTCCCAAGGTTGACTAGGGGTAGGCATCAGGGTATAGAGGCCTTGCTTCCTAATGGTCGGTTTGGTAATGGCACAGTCAGTGCATGATCTGATGTACTTCCCGACATCGTGTAGAAGGTTCGGCCAATAGAAATACTTTTGCAGTACTGCCACTGTTTTCTCGACCCCGAAATGTCTAGCAACCCGACTGTAGTGTGCTTCCCAAATCATCTTGGCACGCTCGCTTGAAGGAACATAAAGGTGACCCAGGTGGCATAACAAGGCATCCTGGAGGTCAAAATTTGGAACATGCTGACCCTCCAAGAGTGTCTGGTATGTGTGGCTGAATTATGGGTCACTTTTGTAGAGAAGTGGCCAATCAGACGTCTCGTACCCACAAGAGTTGAGCATAGTGGTTAACGTCATGATCGGTGGTCGACTGAGGCAATCTACAACATTATTGGTGCTACCCTTCTTATAATTGATATTCAAATTGAATTGTTGCTAGTATGTGGACCACTTCTAATGGAGATCATTCTGCAATTTCCCTTGGGTCTGTATGAACTAAAGGGGTCGATGATTTGTGTGGATGACCATTTTCTTCCCCAAAATTTAATGCTTCCATTCTCGGCAGGCCTGCACAATGGAATACATCTCTTTGTCATAAGTGGGATACTTCTGGACTGTGTTTGAAAGTGTCTCACTTTGATATGCCACTGGATGCCCATGTTGAGTAAGGAATTCCCTGATAGCATAGTCAAAGGCATATGTAGCGACCTCAAATGGTTGCTGCAAGTCTGGTAATGAGAGCACGGGTGCCATGTAGAGGCGATCTTTCAACTCTATGAATGCCCTCTATTGAGATTCAGACCAAAATAATTTTTCTTTCACTCCTCGCTTGGTGACTTGACTCGAGGGCCAAGTGATATGAGAAAATCCCCACACAAACCTGCGGTAGAAGTTGGCAAGACCTAGAAAGCTATGAAGCTCTGTCATAGTGGTTGGAGATGGCCAATATCGAATGACTTAGATCTTGGATGGATCCACATGCACCCCCTATTCATCAATAATGTATCCTAGATACTGAACCTGGGTCATGCCAAAATTGCATTTCTCCAAATTGGCACATAATTTGTGTTGTCGCAATGTTTGGAGAACCTGTCGGATGCGGTGGAGGTGCTCTTCCCAACTCTGGCTGAAGATCAGGATGTCATCCAAGTATACCACTACAAATGAGTTGGTGAATGGCCACAAGATGTCATCCATTAGCCTCATGAAGGTTGCAGGAGCATTCGTCAATCCGAAAGGCATCACCAACCATTCGAACAGACCCTCCTTGGCTTTGAAGGTAGTCTTCTACACATCGGAGGGTTCGATTGGTACCTAGTGATATCCTGACTTCAAATCGATCTTGCTGAAATATTTTGCCCCCTTCAGTTTGTCCAAGAGGTCATCAATCTGTGAGATCGGGTACCTATTACGGACAGTGATCTTGTTCAATGCCCAATAGTCAATACGGAGTCTCCAAGTCCCATCCTTCTTCTGTACCAACACGATTGGGCTCCCACAGGGCGATGAAATTGGATGGATGTGACCTTTCTACAGTAGCTCCTGAATCTACCTCTTGATTTCATCATTCTCCAGAATAGAGTGCTGATAGATTGGTCCATTGGGAAGCGACACACCTAGGGTCAGATCGATGGAGTGCTTGACCTGACAGTGTATAGGAACCCCTGCAAGGGAGGTGAAGATGTCCTCGTACTCCTCCACGACCTTGTCCATCTGTAATTGTCGTGTGGAGGGGCCCTGTCTAGAGGTCATGGCCACCGTCTTCTTCTTTCCTTGAGGGCGTATCATCAGGAAAACAAATTTCTTGGTTTTGGAAATGAGCTTACTGCATTGTTTTGCAGTAATCAAAGCGATGGTGGTAGGCGGTGCTACCTCAGGTATCCTGTACAACTTAGTTCCCAAAGTAACAATAACAACACAGGGCCTTGATTCATACACAACATGTCGCTTCCATCAGTATGGTTGTCCTAGTAATACATCACAAACTTCAAGGGGAGCAATGTCACACAATACCTCATCCGTGAAGGGCTTGATGTTGTATGGAAGGTGACACTGCTCGCTCATGTGAAGATCCCGTCCTTGGTGAAGCCACCCGATGGTGTACGACTGTGGATGTACTGTGGTCGGTAAGCCCAACCGCTTCACGACCTCTTCCGAAATGAGGTTCTTTTAGCTTCTGCTGTTGACAATGAACTGTAGCGGGGAGCCCTTTACCCACATCTGGGACTGGAAGAGATGCTCCTCCTCTTCTGGATCTTCGAGTTCCTCCTTCTGGATATTCGTGGCGGCAACGGTGGCATTGGGCTCTGCATCGATAATCTTCTTCCCTTTTTCATTCCCCATGTCGGGCTCTAACTCAGAGTCGGAACCTGCATCTGATTCTAAAACCTCTAGCTCAGCCACCAGTGAATGCTTGGCCCGACACTCACTTGTGTTGTGCGTGGAGCTCTTATGGAACTCACACCACTTTCCCATGTCGTTTCTCAGCTTCGCGGTGTTGTTCTTTGCTTGCAGCTTTGGTGGGTTGTCTTGGGCTGCCCTGACTTGGCTTTGTCCTTTGTTTTGTGGTTTGGGGGCACCTTTCCCTTGCTTTAGATTCACAAATCCAAAGTCTCGCTTCTTCTATTTAAAATTTTTCTCAACCCTGACGACATATCGGTATGCAGTGCCGAGCGAGGAGATGTTCAGGAATTATATTTCTTCTTGGATGTACTTGTGCAGGCAACCGCGGTATTTTAGTACCGAATGCTGCTCTGAATCCTTGATACCCAACTTTGTGCGAAGGGTATGGAAAATATTGGTGAACTCCAGCACGTCTTGGTCCCTTCCCTGCCGCAGCGTGGTCCACTTTATGTATTGATCCTCATAGCTTCCAATAGGATAGTACTGCTCCTTGATGGCATCCCAGAATGAATTCCAAGGACAAAGGACAAAGCGAAAATAATCTTTTCCCACCAGTCCTTGACGTGGGGGTCTGCTTTGAGAAGAGCGAAAATAATCTTTTCCCAACTGGAAAAATCATGAACAGAAAAATAACCCTCTAGCAGATTTAACCATTTATCGACAACATCTGCATCTATCTGACCCTCGAATATGGGGATTTCAAAATTAACTTGTACCATAAATGGTGTGGCATTTCCAGATTAGCTGTTGGAAGCCGATGTGTCAACCCTTGGTAGGCACTGAAGGATCTGGGAAAAGTTGTCCATCATCGCGTTCCTTTGTCGCTCGAGAGCTTCTTCGAGAAAGATTTTGATAAGATCTACTGCCCCCTCATCTTTATTTTCATCTGTCATGGGAGGTCGTCGCGATTTGCGAGGTTGGTCTTGCAAAGGTTTGACCAGTTCAAGCCCTAACTCCTTATATCCCGACCTCGTTGGGGACATGCAAAGAAAAACAGAGAAAAAAGAAGACCGCTCTGATACCACTGATCTGAATTTAAATAGGAACGCAAAAAAATACAGAGATAACCATATACACAAAGATGCAGCAGAAATAATACTTCATTTCATTAATGTAAAATACTAAAATATGCTTCCAAACAGAAATGGAAATAAACCAGCTAGGGTGATGGTAGCTTATCTCTGAGAAGAGATGTGGTGGCTTACATGCCTCTAAACTGTGTTACAATGAGGCTCGAAGGCCTATTTATTGTTTGAGAAACAATGGAAAACCCTAAACATCCAAAAACCTAACCCTAGAAGATGAAACGCCAAACTGTGGGCCCCGTTTGGGTAAATTGGTACATCAACTTCCTGGGGTTGTAACTTTGGCATATGATCTCTGTTTGACACGCACAGTATCTCATTAGAAAGATCTATCTGAGAACTAAAACTTTGGGAAGAGAAACATCAATCCATGGACCCATGTTGCTCCCAGTTTTCCCAAAAAACGTCGTTTAGGGCCTCAAAATGGCTCCGGAAGTTCAGGACTCGAAAAACTGCTAAAAATAGTAAACTATGCTACAATTAAGGAAACTGACAAGCTGAAAGAAACAATGGTGGGGGTCCAAGTGGACTTGGTAAGTGGCCACCAATATCCACCTGGATCATTGGTGGAGCTAAAATCGCAGCTAAAGGAGATGCTAGACAAGGGCCACATAAGGCTAAGTGTGTCTCCATGGGGATCACCTATATTGATTGTGAAGAAGAAGGATGTGACCCTTTGATTAAATAAGGTAACCATAAAGAACATGCACCCATTTCCAAGGTTTGATGATCTCTTTGATCGATTGAGTGAAGTAGCAGTGTTCTCCAAGATTGACTTGAGGCCAGGATACCATCAAGTAAGGATCAAGGAGGATGAAATTCACAAGACTTCATTCAGTACAAGATATGGGAACTACGAGTTTGTAGTGGTACCCTTTGGCTTAACAATACCCTTTCCACGTTCATGTGCTTAATGAATAGTGTGTTGTGGCCCTATTTGGACAAGTTTGTCATTGCATTTGTTGATGACATGTTGCTGTACTAAAAAACAAAGGAGGAACATGAAACAAATTTGGTTGCAGTGCTACAATTGTTGAGGGAGCATAAGCTCTATGTAAATCTCAGTAAGTGTGACTTTTTCCAGTCAAAAATACATTATTTGGGACATATTGTATCTAAAGAAGGCATATCAATTGATCCTGAAAAGATCAAAGCCATAATGGAGCAGGTCAGATCATTCATGGGATTGGCAAGTATTACAAGAGATTTATCAAAAATTTCTCCAAGGTAGGCCATTCTATCACAATATTGTAGAGAAAAGAAAATAAATCTGAGTGGAAAACTCAATGTGCAACAAGCTTAGAGAAATTGAAACAATTGCTCACCAGTGCACCAATGTTGAGAATTGCAGATCCTGACAAGGATTTTGTGGTGTGCTCAGATGTCTGCAAAGAAGGACTCGGTGGAGTCTTGATACAAGAAGTACATGTACTATGCTATGAGTCAAGGAAATTAAATGAGCATGAGGTAAATTATGTGACTCATAATCTATAGTTGGCTACCATCATTCATGCTTTGAAAATGTGGAGGCATTACCTCCTTGGTAGAAAATTTACACTTATGATAGACCATAGTGGGATTAAGTATTTGTTTGAGCAACCCAAGCTAAGTGCAAGACAAGCTAGATGGTTGGCCATACTTAGTGAGTTTGAATTTGAAATCAAGTACATTAAAGGTAAGGAAAACAAAGTTGTTGATGCTCATAGTAGGAGGATTCAAGTGAATCACCTGGTAACTATAAGCTCTTATAAAATGGACCTGGTAGAAACGGTCAAGAATGTAGGACAACATGATGAAAATTATTAGCAAATGAAGGACAAGCTTCTACAAGATGGTGGGGATGAGGAATATCACCTCACTGATGGCAACCTAATTAGGTTCAAAAATAGAATTTATGTGCCAAATAGTGTGAAATTGAAGAGGCTCTAATGAAAAAGTTTCATGTCAAGCCTTATTTAGGCCACCCAGAGTATCAAAATACCCTTATAGCCATTAAAAATTTCTATTATTGGCCAAAATTGAAGAAAAAAGTGGCTGATTTTATGGGTAAATGTACAAAATGCTAACAAGTAAAGTCCAAGTGAAAGCATCCAACAAGCTTATTACAGCCCATTCTTATTCCAAAATGGAAATGAGAGATAATCTCCATGGATTTTATCATAGGTTTTCCAAAAACCTCCAAGAAGCATGATGCAATCATGGTAGTTTTAACAGGTTGAGAAAAGTGGCTCATTTTCTAGTAGTCAAATCCATGAATTCTGCTAGCGAGGTGGCACAAATCTTCATAAAGGAGATTGTGAGACTGCATGGTATCCCCAGGAAAATCATTTCAGACTGATATTCTAAGTTCACTTCAATATTTTGGAGGGAAATATTTGTAGGTTTGGGGAACCGAGTTGTCTTTTAGTACAATATATCATCCATAACCATATGGGAAAATAGAGAGGACAAATAGGATCCTTGAGGACATGTTGAGGATGTATGTAATACACCATCCCAAGAAGTGGATACCAGTAATCCATAAAGATGAGTTCATTTGAGGCATTGTATGGGAAGAGTTGCAATACTCCTATCAGTTGGAGTGATCCAGTGAATAGGGTCCTTGTTGGGCCTGATATGCTCAAGGAAATGGAGAATTCTATGGGAATGAATTTGAAGATTTTTGTAAGAAGGGAAGTACAGAAAGGCACAAGACATACTCCATACACACCTTAGAAGAATGGAGTTGTAAAAAGGATGAACAAGATGTTGATGGAGAAAGAAAGGATAATAATCAACGGTGCCCAATTAGAATAAGAATTTTGGGAAAAGGTAGTGGACTTTATATGTTATTTTTTAAATAGATAGTCCTCGTCAACATTGAATAAGAATACTACACATGATGTATAAAATTGTAAGAAACATTTTCTTAAACATCTTACGATATTTGGTTGTGATTCTTATGTACATGTTCCGAAGGAGAATAGGCGTAAGTTGGATAATAAAATTGAAAAATATATCTTTATTGGATATAAAGATGGTCTTAAAGGTTATAAGCTTTGGACCCTATAAACTAATAAGCTTGTGTATAGTTGATATGTTGTATTTATATAATTCAAATATGTTTCCAAACAAGAAGTCTTGCTAATGGAGAAAGAACCAAAAAATATAGAGTTTGAATTGAAGGACAATGAATCAGACTCTATAGAAAAAATAAAATAAGAAGAAGAACCACAGACTAAAACTAAATAAATCAATTCGAAAAAGAAAACAACCAAAAAGGTATACTCCACCTAATTTCCATTCAAAATTTTCTTTTTTCAATTACTGATGATGATCCTAGAATTGTTACAGAGGCAATGGATTCATAGTATGACAAACTCTGGAAAAAGGCCATGGTTGAAGAATGGAAACCTTGGACAAGAATGCGGCTTGAAATATAATGGAATTGCTTGAATGCTTGAGAGTAGAAGAGCTTAATTGAGGGATTTAAATAGTAATGAGGAGAAGATTAAAAGATGATTTTAAGAAAATGCAAGTCTACAGCTCTTCTTGCTATCTTCACAAGAGTGAAATAATTTTACTCGAAAAATTTAGAGCGAAGATAGCAAGAAGAGTTGCATACTTGCATTTAATCTTCCCCTCATTACTATTTAAATCCCTCAATTAAGCTCTTCTACTATCAAGCATTCAAGAAGTCCTGATGATGGATCCCAGTTTAAATTTGAAATGTTGACGAAAAATGGTTTTTACTATGGATTCTTCAGTAATTTCAAAAGATATAAACCACAGATGTCTTAAATCCAGAATAATTTCCCTATACGAAGGGGATACATGGAGTGAAATCATTTTACTCGAAACATTTAGGGTGAAGATAGCAAGAAGAGCTGCAGACTTGCATTTAATCTTCTCCTCATTACTATTTAAATCCCTCAATTAAGTTCTTCTACTATTAAGCATTTAAGCAATCCTGATGATGGATCCCAGTTGGGATTTGAAACGTTGACGAAAAATGGTTTTTACAGTGGATTCTCCGGTAATTTCAAAAGATATAAACCACGGATGTCTTAAATCCAGAATCATTTCCCTATACGGAGGGGATACATGGAGTGAAATCATTTTACTTGAAAAATTTAGAGTGAAGATAGCAAGAAGAGCTGCAGACTTGCATTTTCTTAAAATAATCTTTTAATCATCTCCTCATTACTATTTAAATCCCTCAATTAAGCTCTTCTACTATCAAGCATTCAAGTAGTCCTGATGATGGATCCCAGTTGGGATTTGAAACGTTGACAAAAAATGGTTTTTACTGTGGATTCTCCGGTAATTTCAAAAGATATAAGCTACAAATGTCTTAAATCCAGAATCATTTCCCTATACGGAGGGGATACATGGAGTGAAATCATTTTACTCAAAAAATTTAGAGGGAAGATAGAAAGAAGATCTGCAGACTTGCATTTAATCTTCTCCTCATTACTATTTAAATCCCTCAATTAAGCTCTTCTACTATCAAGCATTCAAGCAGTCCTAATGATGAATCCTAGTTGGGATTTGAAAAGTTGACGATAAATGGTTTTTACTGTGGATTCTCCGGTAATTTCAAAAGATATAAACCACAGATGTCTTAAATCCAGAATCATTTCCCTATACGGAGGGGATACATGGAGTGAAATCATTTTACTCGAAAAATTTAGAGTGAAGATAGCAAGAAGAGCTGCAGACTTGCATTTTCTTAAAATCATCTTTTAATGTTCTCCTCATTACTATTTAAATCCCTCAATTAAGATCTTCTACTATCAAGCATTCAAGCAGTCCTGATGATGGATCCCAGTTGGGATTTGAAAAGTTGACGAAAAATGGTTTTAACTGTGGATTTTCCAGTAATTTCAAAAGATATAGACCACAGATGTCTTAAATCCAGAATCATTTCCCTATACGGAGGGGATACATGGAGTGAAATCATTTTACTCGAAAAATTTAGAGTGAAGATAGCAACAAGAGCTGCAGACTTGCATTTTCTTAAAATCATCTTTTAATCTTCTCCTCATTACTATTTAAATCCCTCAATTAAGCTCTTCTACTATCAAGCATTCAAGCAGTCTTGATGATGGATCCTAGTTGGGATTTGAAACGTTGACGAAAAATGGTTTTTACTGTGGATTCTCCGGTAATTTCAAAAGATATAAACCAAAGATGTCTTAAATCCAGAATCATTTCCCTATACGGAGGGGATAAATGGAGTGAAATCTTTTTACTCGAAAAAATTTAGAGTGAAGATAGCAAGAAGAGCTGAAGACTTGCATTTTCTTAAAATCATCTTTTAATCTTCTCCTCATTACTATTTAAATCCCTTAATTAAGTTCTTCTACTATCAAGCATTCAAGTAGTCCTGATGATGGATCCCAGTTGGGATTTGAAACGTTGACGAAAAATGGTTTTTTATTGTGGATTCTCCGATAATTTCAAAAGATATAAACCATAGATATCTTAAATCCAGAATCATTTCCATATATGGAGGGGATACATGGAGTGAAATCATTTTACTAGAAATATTTAGAGTGAAGATAGCAAGAAGAGCTGCAGACTTGCATTTTCTTAAAATTATCTTTTAACCTTCTCCTCATTACTATTTAAATCCCTCAATTAAGCTCCTCTACTATCAAGCATTCAAGCAGTCCTGATGATGGATCCCAGTTGGGATTTGAAACGTTGACGAAAAATGGAATTGTCGGCTGGAAGAAATTCCATTGGTAGAAAATGGTTGTTTAAGAATAATTTGAATTCTAAAGAAAAAGTAGATAAATACAAAACTCGTTTAGTAGAAAAGGGTTATTCCTAGGTAGAGGGATTTGACTTTGGTAATATGTTTTCTCTTGTTTCCAAGTTAACTTCTATCAATTTTTTTTTTATTTGTTGTTGTTTCTTTTGATGTTGAAGTAGAACAGATGGACATGAAGACAACATTCCTACACGAGGATTTCGAAGAATAAATCTACTTGAAGCAACCAAAATTATTTTTTGTGAAAGGAAAAAAAGAGCTAGTGTGTAGACTGAAATATTCCTTGTATGGGCTAAAGCAATCACCAAGGATGTGATGTAAAAATTTTGATAGTTATATATTGAGATTTGGCTTCAAAAGTAGCAAACAATATCATTGTATGTATTTCGAAATAATTGGTGATCGTGTTATTTATTTGGTCTTTGATGTGGATGATATGTTGCTAATTGGAAGTGACCGGAAAATCTTCCATGATGTGAAAACTTAGTTTCCCTCCAAATTTTACATGTAGGATCTTGGTGTTATAAATTTTTATCTTGAGCATGGAAATTAAAAGAGATTGAGCAAACAAGAAACTATGGTTAAGTCATAGGAAGTATGTCAGCACAATATTCCAAAGATTTAATATGCAAGAATGTGAACTGGTGAAGGTGACTATTCTTGTAGGTGTAAAGTTATCAGCAAATTAGTGTCCCAAGACATAGGAATAGGAAGAGGACATGTCTCCTATTACATATGTCATTGTAATTAGAAGCTTGATGTATGCAATGGTCTATACTACATCGAACATTACGTATGCAGTGGGAGTATTGAGCAGGTATATGTCCAAACTCAAGAAGGGGATATGGACAATAGTAAAGAGGTTTTTTAGGTGTTTGCATGGTGCTATTGGCTATGGATTGTACTACGAAGGAATACAATGATTGAATAGGGTGTTAGACATACATGGCACTATTGATGCAGACTGGGTTGGAGATTTGGATTGCAGAAGATCTACAAGTAGGAATGTATTTAACCTATTTGGAAGAACCATAGATTGGATGAGAAAAGATAATATATAGTGGCACTCTCAACTACAAAATTTGAATGCAGGGAAACCACTCATGTAAGTAAGGAAGTTGTACGGTTATAGATATTATGTTCAAGTATTGAGTTGGTTCAACAAGTTTTAAGGATAGATTGTGACATACATAGTGCAATTTTCCTGGAAAAAAACCCAACTTATCATTCAAATAAAAAACATATCGATGTTCGATATCACTTTGTATGAGATACGATTAAAGACAAGGTGTTGCTAGAAAAAGTGAACACCTTGAAGAATTTTGCAAATTAATTAACAAAATATGTGAACATTGAGAAGTTCTCATAGTGTAGAGAAATAACGAGGATTATTGCCTTAAATTGTTGATCATGTACTAATGTGACCCCTTGTATGCAAAGAAAACAACAAGTGAGAGAATGTTAGGTATATGTTATATTATTTACACAAATATCCCCACACATTGTTCAATGCGCGATGCACAAGAAAACCCCCTTTGTTTTGGGGGTTTGCAAGGCTGTTTAACAAAAAACAAATTGGGTGTTTTTTTGGTATATTTATTTGACAGTTTTCAACATGCAGTTTTGTTAAAAGCAATTTTGTAGTGTATGGTGGTTTTCTAGTTTCGATTAAGAAACTACAATTATATTCTAAGCTAGGGTAAATGGATTAGTGGTTCATAGATGTTGCAAAATATATATGTTGTATTGAAACATTGTAGAAAGGAATATATATATTGAGAAGTCTTGCTAGTTTTCTCGGGTTTTTGGACTCCAAAATAAAATCTGTGTTTATGTGTGTGTTTTACATTGCATCTTTTCTATTTTACTAAGAATCTATTTGTAGCAATTAATTGTATAGGGTTAAAACCCACATTGTGAACAATCCTGCACACAAAGAGACTCTACTAGTCGCACCTCCTATGGGATCTCCCAAGCCCAAGCCTCAACTTATCATTTATGCTCACAAACTCCTCTTGAAATCTAGTAGGATCTTCGGGAGATTAAGGAGGGTATATCCAAAGAAAGGGAATGCCACTCAAATTCAAAAGTGTTAGCAACAATTGCTTACTAGGTTCTAGATATTAGTTGTACCATATGACACCAATACCAATAATGTATAAATTGGACCTCTATTGGCAACTGAAATCACTCTTGGGTAGTGTTACTGGACAAAATTGATGCAATATACAAAATCTTGGGTATGATGGATGAGCTTAAGGTAGAATTGGAAGCCATGGAGAAATGACTAGGCCATATAGAAGCAACCATTCTACGTAGTAAAGACCCTGCTGCTTCAGATATTCAAGGGGACCAATTGCTCATTGATGTGGATGCTTCTACCTCCTCAAAATTTACATGATATTTGATGTTCTTTGTTATGTTTAGCATTAAGATTAATTTTTGTTAGTTTCAATAGCTTACTATAATCTAACAGTTTTGATTGTTTCAAGGATAACAAGCTAAATTTTTGTAATCTTTTAGTTGTTCCAAATAGTCACTGAATCTTCTACATTTTTTTTGGCAAGCTAATAACATACAAAAAAAATTCATTTATCTATAATACATAATGAAAAGAAATAAAATAAATAAAAATTTAAGGAATATTAAATTTTAGTACCGTTCAAAATTATATCTATAAATAATAACAATTGAATTTATTTAAAAATTCAATTTTATTAATAGTAACTATTTCATGAAGAGCGAAGAATACCACGTTCGTTAATTAATGTGATCTCATTTTGAAAAACAAAGGTTTTAACCAATAAAATTCCATAGTCTAATAATTATGTTTTTTTGTCCTAAAAGTTATAGAAATTCTGCCTATATTTTAAAAAAAAATTGGTAGAAATTTTTGTAAATTCAAGTAAAAGCTGTCAAATTTCATAATTTTAGGTGTCTTAGAAGTTTTTGATAGTACTGAATCCATTTCCACCATCAAAAACATGATTCAAACACTACCTCTACAAGATTTTTTTTTTTTTTGCCCGGGCCACTTTTAGCCGTTTGGGCAATTTCTTCACCTCTGTAAACTACTCCATTAAAATAACTAAACATTCTTTTAAATAATTAAAAGAAATTAATGGAAATAATTTATTTATTTTTTTAATTTAATAAGAAAATCATTAAAACATAAACAATTATTTAATAAAAGATTAATTGGAAATCTTTCAAAGAGAATTTAATTGATGATAATGAAATGTTATGTATAAAAATATTAATATAGTATTATGTATCAAAACATTTTATGTTCAAATATTTTTTATTTATTTATGTTTATTAAAGCATTTAGAGGTTATGATTGGAAAGGATATCAAACGAAATTTGTCTTTATTACCAATTTCTTTCAATATACAAAAAAAATGATAAGTAAATGCGAAAAATAAGACATATTTTTTTTTCCTTAAGTTCAGTATTGGTGAGATTACATTACGTTCATATCTAAGAATAACACCTAAATAGAGAAACTAGAAAGTGTGTATCCAAAACGTTGTGAACAAAAATAAAACATATATTAGTACGAGCTCGAATTTAAAATTCAGAAATACAATGAAATATAAACACAATAGATAAATTCCTTAAAAAAAATATAACATTTGAAAATATAATTAATTTGTAAGGTTTAAAATATAATATTTTAAAATAAAATTAATTTTGTAATATTTTTGAAAAATTAAAAATATAAAAGAAAATTAAATATTTTAATAAATAAATTTAGATTTTATTAATATCTAAATTAAAGGAAAAATGAATAAATTAAAACATTAATTATATAAAATAATTTTAAAACAATTTCTTGAATTTGATAAAAAGTTATTTTTATAATAATAAAGTGCTATGAAATGCAAACATAATTATCCTTTGTAAATTTAATCATTTAATCAAGCTTTTAGTGATCGATAAACATGCTTATAATATTATCATTTATAATTTATATAATTATGAATCTACTTCACAAAACCATTTGTTTCGAAAAATATCACCATGAGTGCTCCTCTGGATAGAAAGGACCATCTGGTAAAACAACCCTCTCCAAATCCACCATCTTCCACCCCTCCTCTTCCTCCTCGTCGGGGTGGTTAGTCTTGAATTTTCGTAATATGTCTAGAGGAATTTCAATTCCCGGCATCCATAGAGCAACAATATGTAACTACTGCAACTGCAGGGGTGGCTGCAAAGTTCATGTTTGAATCATAAGAAAGACAATACATACGATCATGATTATGTGGTTATCAATGGGAGGGCGACTTACCTTGATTAAATATGTGTTCCAAAACCTTGTTGTATATTGGATGCACATTTTCTGATTACCTATGGCGGTCATTCACAAGATAGAGTTAATAATGGCTAGGTTCATGTGTTCTAGAATTATGAAAGAGGAAAAAATCCACCTTGTTTGATGGAAAGATCTCACTAGGGTGATTAAGGATGGTGGATGGGGTATTCTTCATACTCAAAATTTCAATCTCGCATTGGTCATTAAGAATAGCTGGAGGGCTATGGTAGAGGATAGCATCTGATCACATATCACTAGGAAGAAATATATGTTTGGTCAACATTTTAATTTTTGGATCAAAGGTGGAGCAAGGACTAGAAATTTCCCATCATTCATCTGGAGACGTATGCCAGACAATCTTCAATGGCTGTTGATCTTTCTATGATGGGAATTTGGGAATGGCTCCACCATTGAGATCACGTTGGATGCAATTTTGGGTTTTGACGGGAATCATACTCTTTCGACCCTTCTGATCACAACTCTTCATGAAGTAGGTATCTTCTATTTACAGTGGATCCATCATAATCAATTGTTAATCAATCTAGGATAGACTTGGAATAAAGCATATGAGATTGGTATATAGGGGGATCTGGCCATTGAATGGGACAATTACATTGCTCATATAAGTGCTTTGGGCATCTATCTTAGCACTCAGGTAGATAAATTGATTTGGGATGAGAAAAAGAAGAAGGGACAACCGATGGTAAAGGAGATTTATCACAAAATTTCATGGAATAAGAACGATTTCAAATATTGTACGTGGTTTCAGGAATCTTGGAAATGGAGGATTCGCCATAAACTTAAATGATTTGGTTGGTTGGCGATCCATGACCACATCCTTAATTGGAATAACCTACTAAAAAGGTTCTTTATCGGACTTGGTATATGCTTGCTATGCAATCATGCATAGGAAGATGTGGATCACCTATTTCTTAAATGTCCAATTTCTATTGCGGTCTAGGATGGTATAATGGATGAAATTGGCATTGGACATTGTCCGACTCCTCTCACACTGAAAACATGCTTATCCTATTGGATCTACTCTCGGACATAACATTCCTCCTTAACCTTATTCATCATTTGGTCCATTTGGAGATGCCAAAATGATCTTATCTTCAACCATAAATTTGTTGTTGTAAGGGATGTTGTCATCAATTTTGTGGCCCTCTTCTTGGAACCAGGGATGGCAGTAAAAAAGAAATCAATTCGAAAGTTCAAACTCTGAGACATTAGAAAGGTATTTTGTATGGGATATTTTGATGGGGCTTGTCATAGTAGGAAATGTGGGTGTGGGGCAATCATTGTAATGGAATCGGGAAAACATTTCCATTTCTAATGGGAGGGTAGACAAGGGACAAATAGTAGAGCTGAAATCATTGCCTTATGGGGAGTTATCACAGGTGCAAAATGGTTGGGACTTGAGGATATTATGATATATGGGGATTTGAAGGGCGTCAGGTTAAGGAATACACACTTTTTAATCCTCCCATCTTAGCTAACTGGATGAGGATAACTCAGCTACTGGTAAGCTCCTTTCATCATATTGCTTTTGGTCACATATACAGAGAGAAAAATCAGATCACTAACCTCCTCTAAAAAAGAGGAATCACAAAGGATGTTGGTAAGATCCAATTCACTACTTATGAACACGATGTATTGATTGATGTTAGATTCTTCTTACATTCCTAGGAACAAGTGGAAGAAAGGGATTGTTGAACTTATGGACAAACTCTGTCTTAGTTTACTTTTGCAGCTTGCCAATGTTTTCTTGTATAAAGACACTTGCTTTTTGCTTGGCAAAAGTTTTTTTTGTAAGGATATAATGAAACTTGCTATGAAAGTGGTAAAAATATGATTATAGTGATAATTCAAACATATATGTAGCATTTGGGAGATATAGGGGAATCGATAGAAGTATACAAACCATCTCATGAATTATGTACTCTCTTTTTGTTTTTACTAATGAAAGGGAAGCATTTTTTTCTTCTAAGAAAAAAAAAACTTATTTTAAGTCTCACCTGTATGTCAAGAGGTAGCGTCTCAAGTCCATTCAGTTTCTCTTTCTAGTAGGAGTTGTCATCTTCTTGATATAGCAAAGCCCCAAACACTTCCAATGACAAAGGAAAACCATCGCAGACCTTTAAAAACCCATCTACAAGATCTTTGAATTCTGGTGGTGGATTTGGCTGAAAGAAGGCAGGCCAGCAGAAAGGCTCTAAAGAGTGTGGTCTATCGAGGCCTTTTAGCTGATAAACTGATGAGTTTGCTATTCTTGGAGTTCTAAGTACATTCTTTTCACGAGAAGTAATCAAAATCAAGGTCATGGGGTCAAGGACATGCTTAATTGGCAATAAAGCAATTAATTGATGGAGATGATATACATCATCCAATATTATAAGAGTGTAAGAATATTTGAGATTATTTTGAAGTATCCCAATACCTTCTTCCCAACTCTTAATTTGGATATCTATACCTTTCATGTCCTGAAGGAGCTCACTTTGCAAATGAGTTAGAGACTTTGTACGTGCTTTTTCTCTCACATCAAATACAAAGGACGAGAAATTGTAATTTGATCTCTTATTGTTAAAAAATTCTCGTGCCTTTAGAAGAAGTCTAGTCATGTCTAATTCCTAGTTTACCTTTCTTTTCTCTTAATTGTTTAAATAATCTTTAATAAATTGCAATTCTCAATACAAAGGAGGAGAAATTGTAATCTAATCGTTTATTATTAAAATATTCTTGTGCCTTTAGAAAACGTTTAGTCATCTTTAATTCATGGTTTACTTTTTCTTTCTCTTAATTGTTCAAATAATCTTTAATAAGTTGCAATTTTCCATAAAATCTTCAATAAATTGTAATTTTCAATCATTTTCCATTAAAAAGGTGCGTGTGCTCTATTAAGTCTAGTGAAATGCATTTCATTGGGATTTGATTAATACCATGGGAAAATATATTCAATTCTTACATTATTCATGGTATAAACATAAATCTTGAGTTTATGCAAAAACAAAACAAAAAAAATTGATGAGTGATAATGATCATTAAAAATTACAAAAACTAAATAAAATATGAAAATTGTGGAGCATGGGCATTCCAAATGTCATGATGAACCAAGATGAAACGTCCTTAGATGAATCATTAAAAGTGTATCATGGTTGAGTTTAATTTCTGAAAAACCACAATAAGTTATTTATTCCATCCATGTCAACTATTCTCTGTAAATCTTCGAGATAAGATTAATAATTTATTCAAAAAAAAATCAAGGATTTGATATTTCTTTTTTAAAGAAAAATCAATATAAAAAAGATTTTTAAAATATTGCAATAAAATTTTTATATCCATCCACGCCAATTGTTTTTCATAATATTGTTCTCCATAATATCCATTTAAATGAGAGCTAATTTAGCATCCCAAAACTCTTGAAAGGTTTCAATTTTTTTTTTTTTTTAAATATTTGCCACTACCAATTATTATCATAGCATTTTGTTGAAAACTTTATGTTCCAATAACCAAAAAAGTTTATTCATCCAAATACTTTTGAAATGTGTAACAATTTTTTAACAATTAACATTAAAAATGTTAATGTGGTTGATATAGCTAAATGCTTAATTTGTATTTACCATTGATAAATACACCA
This sequence comes from Pinus taeda, assembly GCA_000404065.3. Taxonomy (NCBI): domain Eukaryota; kingdom Viridiplantae; phylum Streptophyta; class Pinopsida; order Pinales; family Pinaceae; genus Pinus; species Pinus taeda. Next base: position 20,777 of record APFE030724760.1, read on the forward strand.
TTTGTATTTAAAAAATACTATTGCAATAAAAATATTATTTTTATCATTATAATTACCATTATTATTTAATATTAAATGTTATTTATTATTATTTAATTTAAAATTATCTAATATAAATATAAACCCTAGGAATGTGAACCTTTAGATTAATAAACTCTAGGGATTGATATTATAAACCAAGGGGTTAATACTAAAACCCTAAGGGATTATAAACTCAAGGGATTATTACTAGAAAATCTTAGGGTTTATAGTATTAATCTCTTGGGTTTATTATTCCCTTGGGTTTATAATATCAATCCCTTGGTATAATAATCTAAGTGTTCATATTCCTAGGGTATAATATTATTGATAGATTTATAATATTAATCCCTTAGGTTCAATATAAATCATGGTCAACTAAGGGTTTTTATACCTTAAATTTATAATATTAGTCCCTTGGGTTTAATAATATTAGTCCCTTCGGTTTATAATACCTTGGGGTTTTAGTATCAACCCTTGGGTTTATAATATGAATCTCTTTGGTTTACTAATGTAAGGGTTCATATTCCTAGGGGTTAATACAAAAACCCCAAGGGATTATGAACCAAGTACAATAATATTAACCCAAGGGATTAACACTAAAAACCTAAGGGAATAATATTAAACTTTAGGGATTAATATTATAAACCCAAGGTATATAAACCCTAAGAAAAATATTATAAACCCTAAAATAAAGATGGTTGACCATGGTTGAGAATGGTTGATTTCATTTTGAGACAATCCTTGTCACAATGCAACGTTGGACCATGGTTGACTATGATCAACCATCTTTATTCAAGAGTTTATAATATTAATCTTATGGTTTATATGTCTTGGGTTTATCATATTAATTCCTTTGGGTTTATGATCCCTTAGGTTTAATACTAAAAATCCAAGGAATTATAGACCCCAGAGAATATTATTAAACCCTAGGGATTAATATTTATTACAAACCCTATAAATAATATTATACGATTCACTTTTTAATATAAAACCCAAGGGATTATAAACCCAAAGGAATAAGAGTAAACCCACATAATTAATATTATACACCCAAGGTATATATGCTCTAAGATATTAAATACCCTCTAATAAACATGGTTGGCCATGGTCAACCATTGTCCAACGTCACATTGTGACAACAATGGTCTCAAAATGAAAATCAACCATGGTTAACCATGTTTATAAATCCATTGTATATAAACCCTTGGTTGACCATGATTTATATTGAACCTAAGGGATTAATATTATAAACCTATGAATAATATTATACCCTAGGAATATGAACCCTTAGATCAATATACCCAAGGGATTGATATTGTAAAAACAAGGGATTAATATTATAAACCCAAGGGAATATAAACCCTAGGGTTTTTAGTAATAATCCCTTGGGCTTATTATCCCTTGAGTTAATATTATTCTCTTGGGTTTATAATCCCTTAGGGTTTTATTATTAACCCCTTGGGTTTATAATATCATGTCGTTGGGTTTATAATACAAATATTATAAACCCTTGGACCATGGGTGACCATGGTTGACCATCGCTGATTTCAAATCGAGAGAATCTTTGTCACAATGCGACAATGGACCATTGTTGATTATCATATTAAGAGAATATTTGTCATAGTGCGACATTGGACCATGGTTGATCAGGATTGAATTTATAAAATATGGTAGACAATAGTTGGCCATGGTTAACCATGGTTGACCATAGTTTACCATGATTGATATTATAAACCTAAGGGAACAATAAACCCTAGGGATCAATATTATAACCCAATGAACTATAAATATAAGGGAATAAAATCGAACCCCAAAGATCGATATTATAAACCCATGGGAGAAAAATTATAAACCCAAGGTATATAAAACCTTAGATAAATATTATAAACACTAAAATAAGCATGGTTGACCATGGTTGAGCACGGTTAATTTCCATATTGATTGATGAGCCTTAGTATTGCAACAAGAATGCTGCAACTCCCAAGGCTGCCAACTTTAATTATCAACCCATGGTTTGTACAAACTTAAGAGGTATTGGCACTATATGTGCAGCATACAATGTGTCATTCCTTTGATGCTATGATGTACTAGAGATAATGTAAGGAAACAAAATCCTAAACTAATTTCATAAATGGAATTTTTACTTTGGAAAAGAAATTAATCCTAAGCAAGAACGACAATTGTAATTGAAATCTTAAGAGCATGAATATAAATAAGCCTAATATACATTGTAAAAATACATGTACTAATTGGTGTTTATTCTTCCTCAACCATTGATTTGGAGCATAGGGATCATTATTCAACCCTAAGGGACCAAAACCAATCTTTTTGAGCAAATTTGGGCAAGTATATACACGCTGGAAGAGTTCTACAACAAATATTGGATGTTAGAGATTTACGGCATGAAGTTATAATTCATCGAATGGCTGAGAAAATTAAATCCAAATTGGATGGGAAATTTTTATTTTTTGAATAGGATGTATTAGGTCTCCATTCCAAGTGGAATCAATCACAAATACCTCTGTTAACCCATGCTAAAAAATAACAGAAAATTAATAGTCCAAAATCTAGAAATTTGAGAACTAGTGAGCTAGTAAATCTATCAAATCCTTAACCTAATTAAGTGAAAATTGTAAATTTTGTTTTTAACTATAATTTTTTTGTGATATAATTCAAGTGGAATAACTCGATTGAAGCTTGTTAGAATTCTCTAAAAAATAACAAAAATTTACTGTTATTTGCCTCAAGGAACTTCCAGAAATCTAGATTTGGGAATAAACAAACTAATCCAAGAATTTCAATGATTAATATGACCTTCCAAAGCTATTCCTACAATGAAATGATGCTTGTGACCCTGTAAAATAACTTAATTCAACCATTTAACCCAATCCTACAACAAGAAATCATTAATACTAAATGCAGAAATAGAAAAAAACAAAACAAGAGATGCATGTGAATAAGAAGTGAAAGGAAGAAAAGTAAATGATACAAAAGGGCTCTAAGGCTCCTGGGATGGACAAGCCCAAGGAAACTTAGAGTCCTATGAAGGAGACCAATATTTAGAAGTTTAACATGGCACCAATATTCATTATTTCCATCAATATAATTACATCCATGCAAGAAATGAAAGTGGAGTAGCAAAAATACGAGTTATCTCCATACGAAGATTAAGAAAAATCAACCCCTAGAGGCAAATTTGACTTGGTACTTATACAAAATTATTAGGAAGCATTCCCCATGAAAGTAGGAAGATTTCCCCACCAAAATCCCTCAAATAGTGGATCTGGTTCCCAGTACTAGGAATTTGCATTAAATAACAGGGAGCACATTCCTAGATTTTCTCAATCATTGGAGCTCCAGAATATGTGCAATAATTTCAAAATATATTCTTGATTTATTATTTAATATTGATCCTGTTGTAGTAGGGGGCAAGTCCCGAAATTATCTCCTCCTTTAAATCTTCATAATCTACCCAATATTCTCACAATATTCCACAAAAATAAATAATATTAGTCACAAATATGCAATTATCCAGAAACCTTCCGAATGAACATATTAAAGTTAAAAATACATTATCTAATGCAAAAATAGAGGTTTAATGTGCTAAAGGATGGTCATACGGGCCTTAATTTATGTCTAATTTGGAGGCCCATCATACCCCCTTGCTGAAAGTGCTGCTCATCTTTTTAGAAACTTAGTGAGCTCATTGTGCCTCATTCCTGGCCCTGGTGGCCTCCCTGATTTGTACATTCCTACTTTTTTCCCCTTATGCAAGATGGGTTCTTTAAGATTTTTCAGTTTGGCAAGATCTTCCACATCCTTTTCCAATCTCTTGCTACTTTTTTCCACCATTTGGACACCTCTGGAATCCTCAAAATCCCCTTAGATGAGATCTTGTGGTAAACTAGGACATCTTGTAGTAATTCTCGTAGTAACTCCTGTAGCAGTATGTTTAAACTTGTTTTGAGCAGCAATGATAGTCTAAGCCTAGGTTAAGCCACCAACTTGACTTCCATGCCCCTTAATTCCATTTTGGACTGGATTTTCCATGCCTTTATCCCCTTTCTATAACATATTTTAGGCCTTGGACAAAAGCTAGAAAGAGATTAGAGACCCCTTAGAAAGCCTCTTTTCATCACTGCAGTTTGAGTTCTATTTTGATGTTGAATGCCTTATTGTTTTTTTTTGTCTTCTTCCTTTCTTTTGTGGCCTAGATGATTGCCTAATGGGCTTTAGATTTCTCTGTTTTTATTAGTTCTCTCTTAGGCACCGCCATTTTGGTTTTTATCACAATTTGTTCATTTCTTCCTTCTTGTAGAAACATTCTGCCTTCATATAGCAGTCATTCCTTCTCTTTTAGGGTCTTCTAACTGTATGGGAGTGATGATAAATAATGTAGAGGGTTTGGAGGATGATGTTAGGTCTCAGAGGTAGTAGTGTAGGTTTGTGAAAATGGAGAGGATGTGCTCTGTGTGTTTTTTCAAGGAATATTCAGGGTGACACAGAGTGTAGGGTTTGTTCTTGAAATTTTTTAATTATTTTCTTATGAAATGGGATAGATGAATGATGAATAGATAGTGGATATGAAGTGGATGGAGGGTTTGGAGTTATTTGGTGACTTGGCCTTTGCACAATTTTCCTCTTTTAACTGTTGTCCCCACTCCTCAAAATTATCACCCTTCCTAATTTGGCTTTTCCATTTCTGATGAGTGAGGGAGTTAGCTATAAATAACTAGTTGAGGGTGGATGAGACTACTAACCCATCCATATCTTTATAAAACCTCACCTCTCATGCATTGACAACAAATTTCTAACTATAATATGATCAAGGGAAGAGGTCAAGAATATTTCATACTTATACCTACTTGATAGTTGTTGGAGAGGCATGCATGCTGCTGCTGAGTTAATGATCAATCCATGCTTCTCGGGAGGTTCTAATTTTCTTTGCTTGCTTCTGCACATGTCTTCATAACTTGCCAATTATTTGACTGATAAGGTTGTTGTGCGTAATTTTCTTTCCAGTGTTCAATCTTTTGTTGGTGGAGTGGATGGACTATTTCCTAAGGAGGGTGTGCCCCCTTTTCAATCTATAGAAATTACTTTATGTTGCTCAATGTGGCTAGATCTTCTATTGTGTGAGTGAAAAAAGATTTGATGTTTAGTTATGTTGTAACTATGCAGACTGCCTACAGGAGGAATCCTCTTCCTATAGTAGTCATTTAATTCCTCTTCGAGACCTTATTTATGCATGTGGGATTGATGGAAATTCATAGGAGGTATAAGGAGAGGGTTAAAAACATCAAGAGGTGGTGTAGGTGGTGGAAAAGTTGATGATAATTTTTATTTTTTATTTTTTTCATGTGAGGCAGAGTGGAATTTGAAGATGGAGTTTGGTTATATGGAGTGGATGAGTGATGAAGTGGTGTTGGGGAACCTATATCAACCTTACGTAAAGAATACATGACCTTTCGACCCCTTTCTCCAATCAGATTGCCTCCTGTAGCTTCTTCTCCGCCATCTTGTAGTACTATAGGATCTTCCTGTAGTAATTTAGGACAAACTCTTGTAGCAGACTTGTTTTGTTGATATCTCCCAAATAGTAGAATGGATTTACCTAAAATTTTCTGAGAATGTTGCCATCATTCTTATGCACCTCCCCATAAAAATATTGGCCAATGGACGAAATCTTGAGAAAATTTAAAAATGGTTGTAGGCGATGGAGGTCGATTTCTCAAAAACTGTGCATTGGAATTAACTGAAATTTCTTGGGAATGTTACCATCATCCATATGCATCTCCCCATGAAATAAATTTGCAAATGGATGCACGAATATCGAGAAAATTCAAAAATGGTTGTAGGTGATGGAGGTTAATTTCTCGAAATGTATGCACTAGAATTTGCTGAAATTGCTTGGGAATGTTACTATCATCCATATGCATATCCCCTTAAAACAACTTGGCAAATAGATGCATGGTTTTCAAAATATGACAAAAATAATTTTCTTCTCTATGTATTTTTGTTTCCTGTAGTAACTACAAGACCTTCCTCCAGCATTTTAGGACAACAATGAAAATGAGTGGTAAAAGCTTGGGAATGATGAGTGGATGGTGGAAATAGATGAGGGTGATGGATTGGCATGGCCTTGGTCCTTCTGGAGCATCTGAGCAAAGGAGGAGAAAGTCCAAGTTTGACTTCCTTTGACTAATCTTTTGATCAACTTTTCTTTTGGTGGTTAACTTCTTTTTGTTTCTTGCAGAGGTTGGAGACACCTGCATTCATGGGAGAGAGATACATGGAGAATATATATATATATATATATATATATATATATATATATAATATAGTAATATAGAGAGAGAGAGAGAGAGAGAGAGAGAGAGAGAGAGAGATATTTTTTTTTTTTTTTTTCTAGGCATACTAGTTGCCTCAAACGAGGTTTTCACCTAGGATCTTTTTCTTTTCCTTTTTTCTTTACCAACCCATTAACCGCCTTATGGAGGATTTCAATCAATGAGCCAATCTCAAGCACCTTAAAGGAGGTTTTCACCTGAGATTTTATTTTTTTTCCTCTTATTTTTCTTTTTTTATTATTATTTTTTCTACCCTACTCTACTTGAAAAACAAAACATCTTTCAAGTATAAGAATAATTCCAATGGAGCCATGTACACATCAATATGACATATAAACTAATGTGTACCTTGAAATGAATTCTTTGACATGTACCTAAATATAAGAGACCAAATGCTTTGATTGAGATGAGATTAGGAATTGTCGAAGAAGTGTGTGTTGTTGCAACTTAACACTTTTCTAGAACCATATTTCAATATAGTTGTGATGGTTGTGGTCCACTTGCTAATTTGGATCATCTTGGATGTCTTCTTCTTCCATGAAATTTAGATTTTCTTATTTTTTTCTTATTATTATCTTGAACACATAGAGTATCTGATGGTAAACATGAGAGCACTTTCCCAATCTATGATTCTGATATGTACTCTTCATTAAGTGAAACCCATGATCCTTTGGTCTTCTCATTTGAATATTGTTTTTCTGCATGTTGTCCTTCAATGATATCAAGAGAATATGTTTTTTGTGATACTCTTCATAAGGTAAGATGAATACCATTTAGATCAAGAGGAGATGTTTGGAAGTGTTGCATCTCAGCATTGTAAGTGGGTTGAGCTACTTCATTGTGTGGGTTCGGAAATGGCGGTATAGGTAGTTTAGTGGGAGTGGATATTTGAGATGGATGTGGTTGGGGTTGTGGTTGTGGTGGAGGTTAATGGTAGATATAGCATGGATTTGGGTATGGATGATATTGAAGAAAATATTGAGGATAGTGTGGATGGCTCCCATAAGTTCCTTGCCAACCTTGTTGCTAAGATTGATTTTGGGGTTGAGATGGCCAAGGTTTCCAAGGAATGGGTGTGTTACAATTAATTTGAGATGGATGTGCATTAACTTGAAATTTTTAATTAGCCTCTTGCATCATATCAAGTTGAATAGCCTTTGATCGTCCTCTTGGAGCTACATAACATAACTGCATTGGAAATTGACTTGCTCCATTGTCCTCCTGGTAAACTGCCTTCAACCTTGGTAATGAGGGGAAAAATTTAACATCATGTGATTCTTCATGGACAACACAAATACCAAAATATTTTTTTTTCTCATTTTATATTCTTAACATTTCTACTTGTTTGGTTAGATTGCTAAGAAGTTTTGTTTTAAAGTCAAACAAATTTCCAAGTTTAGCTTGAATTATTGTTCTTCATGTTGATTACTTTCTCTTGCTCTTCCTCTTGATATGTGTTTGCATGTTTCACAAATTTCTTCAAATGGTAATTGGTATACATCTCCTCTAGCCATGAGATCAAGGCGATCAATCCATTCATCCCTAATTGTTCTAAGTAAGAGGGTTTTTAGTGTGTTAGATCCTAAATGGCGTAGTTTTTCCCTCTTGATGTTATACATGAACCTATTTATTAGATCCTCAAGGCTCTTATCTTCATTTTGATTCATTCTAAAGATTTCTTCCATAATATCATGATCTTTATATTTTTCTAGAAATATCTTGTTCATATAATTCCATGATCTTTTGGATTAGTCCCTAAACTCATGAACCATTTAAGAGCTCTATCCTTCAATGTTGCTGGAAACAATCTTAGTTTTTGAGTGTTTAATAAGTAACCATAATATCTACAAAGGATTTCAAATTCAAAGAGAAAGGTTTCTGGATCCTCTGACTTTAGACCATGGAAGTTTGGAAGGAAAGATGGAGGGGTGTTCTTCATATGCACATTGACATTAGTATCTTGAATGAGAAATCCAAGAAGATCTTCTTCATTTTCATCATCTCCAACCATTTCTTCTACCTTCTCTGTCACCTCTTCTTATTCTACATGCAAAAATGGATGGTCATGTGCCTCTTACTACACCACGTGATCAAATGGGGGGGGCTTGTTGTTGGTGAAGTGTTTTTTGTTTTGAATAAGAATGACAATGAAATGTAATTTCTGTTTTTGAAATGAGATATGCCTAATGCAAATCTTTTTTTTGATTTTGTAGAAATTAAAACAAATGAATCAACTAGGGAAGAAAAAAATTGCATACTTTGACACCTCCTCGACAACGGCGTCAAAAAGTGATGAGCCTCGGTATTGCAACAAGAATGCTGCAACTCCCAAGGTTACCAACTTTAATTATCAACCTGGGGTTCGTACAAACTTAAGATGTATCAACACTATATGTGCAGCATACAATGTGTCCTTCCTCTGATGTTATGATGTACTGAAGTGAATGTAAGGAAATCAAATCCTAAACTAATTTCATAAATGGAAATTTTACTTTGGAAAAGAAATTAATCCTAAGCAAGAAAGACAATTGTAATTAAAATCCTAAGAGCACGAATTCAAATAAATAGGCCTAATCTACATTGTAAAAAGGCATGCCCTAATTGGTGTTTATTATTTCTCAACCATTGATTTAGAGCCTAGGGGTCAATATTCAAACCTAAGGTACCAAAACCAATATTTTTGAGCAAATCTGAGTAGGTATATACACATTGGAAGAGTACTACAGGAAACTACAAGATGTTATTAATTTACTACAAGAAGTTATAATTCATCGAATGAACAAGAAAATCAAATCCAAATTGGATGGGACAATTTTTTTTAATGACTAGGATGTCTTAGGTATCCATTCCAAGTGGAATCACTCATAATACCTTTGTTAACCCATGGAAAAAAATAACGGAAAATCACTAGTCTAAAATCTAGAAATTCGAGAACTAGTGAGCTAGTAAATATATCAAATGCCTAACCTAATCAAGTGCAAATGAAATGGGGTAAATTTTTCTATTAACTAGAATATCTTTTTGATTTATTTCAAGTGGAATCAACTCGATTGAAGCTTGTTAGCATGCTCTCAAAAATAGCATAAATTTACTGTTATTTTCCACAAGGGACTTCCAGAAATCTAGATTTGGGAATAAGCAAACTAATCCAAGTAGCTCAATGATTAATATGACCTTCCAAATCTATTCCGATGATGAAATAATTATTTTGACCCTGCAAAATAACTTCAATTATTTAACCCAATCCTACAAAAATAAATCATTAATACTAAACGCAAAAAATAGAAAAAAAAAACAAGAACAAGAGATGCATGTGAATAAGAAGTGAAAGGAAGAAAAGTAAATGATATAAAAGGGCTCTAAGGCTCTTGGGATGGCCAAGCCCAAGGAAACTCAGAGTCCTATGAAGGAGACCAAGATTTAGAAGTTGAACATGGCACCAATCTTCATTATTTCCATCAATACAATTACATCCCTATAAGAAATGAAAGTGGAGATGCAAAAATATGAATTCTCTCTATAAGAAGACATAAATATTAACCCCTAGAGGAAAATTTGACTTGGTACTTATAAAAAATTATTAGGAAGCTTTCCCCACAAAAATCCCTTAAATAGTGGATTTGGTTCCCAATACTAGGAATCTACATTAAATGACAGGGAATACATTCCTATATTTTCTCAATCATTAGAGCTCGCAATAATTTCATAATATCTTCTTGATTTATTATTTATTATTGATCCTCTTGTAGTAGGGAGAAAGTCCTTAAATTATCTCCTCCTCCAAATCTTCATAATCTACCCAATATTCTCACAATAATCCACAAAAATAAATAATATTAGTAAAAAATATGCAATTATCCATAAACCTTCCTAATGAACATGTTAAAGTTAAAAATACGTTATCTAGGGCAAAAAGAGAGGTTTAATGTGCTTAAGTATGGTCATATGGGCCTTTATTTATGTCTAATTTGGAGGCCCATCATTGACCATGACTGATTTTCCTATCAAGACAATCATTGTCACAACGAGACATTGGACCATGGTTGACCATGGTTGAATTCCATATTGAGACAATCTTTGTCACAATCTAACATTCGACCATGGTTGGCTATGGTTGACAATGGTTGGCGTTGATTAATATTATAAACCAAAGGGAATAAAAAACCCAAGGGATTGATATTATAAACCCCAGGGAATAATAAACCCAAAGGATTAATACTAAAAGCCAAAAGGAGGAATAATAAACCAAAAGGATTAATACTAAAAGCCCAAAGGAGGAATAATAAACCCAAATGATTAATAATATTAAACCGAAGGGACTAATATTATCAAGACATGGTATATAAACCCTAAGATAAATACTATAAACACTAAAATAAACATGGTTGACCATGGTTGATTGTCATATGGAGACAATCATTGTCACAATGTGATATTGAACCATGGTTGACCATGCTTTAGCATGAGTGATTTTGAAATCAAGAGAACCTTTGTCATAATGCGACGTTGGACCATGAATGGCCATGGTTGATTCTCATATTGAGACAAAGTTTGTCGCATAATGATATTGAACCATGGTTGACCATGACTGAATTTATAAAACATGGTAGACAATGGTTGACCATGGTTGACTATAGTTGACCATGGTTGATATTATAAACCCAAGGGAGTAATAAACCCTAGGGATTAACGTTAAAAACTCAAGTGACTATAAACCTAAGGGAAAAATATTAAACCCTAGGAATATGAATCCTTAGATCAATAAGCCCAGGCGATTGATATTATAAACCAAAGGGATAAAAATTAAAAACCCAAGGTATATAAACCCTAAGATAAATATTATAAACCCTAAAATAAACATGGTTGACGATAATTGATTTCCATATTTAGACAATCCTTGTCACAATGTGACATAGGACCATGGTGGACCATGATTGATTATGATTGACCATAATTGATATTATAAACCCAAGGAATTAATACTAAAACTGCAAGGGATTAGAAACCATAGGGAATAATATTAAACCCAAGGGACTAATATTATAAACCCAAGGTATACAAACCCTAAGATGAATACTATAAAATAAAAACAAATATGGTTAAACATACTTTATTTTCATATTGAGATAATCCTTATCACAATGCAATGTCACACCATGGTTGACCATGGTTAATTCTTGTATCGAGACAATCTTGTCGCAATGCGACCTTGGACCATGGTTGCTTTTCATATCAAGACAATCTTTGTCACAATGCAACATTCAACCATAGTTAACCATGATTGACTATGGTTGACCATGTTTGATTCTATAAAACATGGTTGACCATGATCAACCATGGTTGACTAGGATTGTCCATGATTTTCATATGGAGATAATTTTTGTCTCAATGTGATATTCGACCATAATTGACCATGGCTAAGCATTGTTTGCTATGACTAACCATGATTGACCATGATTGATATTATAAACCCAAGGGAATAGTAATCAAAAGGGATTGATATTATAAACCCAAGGAAATAATAAACCTAAGGGATTAATATTAAAACCCCAAGGGATTATGAACTCAAAGGAATAATATTAAACCCAAGGTATATAAACCCTAAGATAAATATTATAAACACTAAAATAGTCATGGTTGACCATGGTTGGTTTTTATATTGAGACAAGCCTTGTCACAATGTGACATTCGACCATGGTTAACCATGGTTGGCTATGATTAAGGATGGTTGACCATGATTGACATTATAAACCCAAGGGATTAATACTAAAACCAAAGGGATTATGAACCCAAGGGAATAATATTAAATACAAGGGACTCATATTATAAACCTTATGATAAATATTATAAACACTAAAATAAACATTGTTTACTATGATTGATTTTCATATTTAGACAATCCTTCTCACCATACGAGGTTGGAAGATGGTTGACCATGGTTTTTTTTTATATCGGGACAATCTTTGTCACAATGTGATGTTAAACCATGGTTGACCATGATTGACCATGTTTGATTTTATAAAATATTGTTGATCATGATTGACCATGGCTGTCCATGGTTTACTATGATTGTCCATGGTTGACCATCATCGTTAGTCATGATCAAAGAGACTTTAATCAAGGTTTATTATGATTGATGAAATTCAACCATGGCTAATCATGGTTGAGCATGATTGATTTTGGTTGACCAAAAAGAAATTGACCATGGTCGACCCTATTTGAGCATGATTAACCATCATTGATCATGGTTCACCATAGAGACATTCATTGACCGTTATGACCATGGTTGATGATGGTGGGACATACTTGACCATGGAAGATCATCATTGAACATCGTTGATCATGGTAGAAAATAATTAATATTGATTGACCATAGTTGAACATGGTTGAGCATGTTTAACCAAATTCAATCATGGCTGTCCATATTCAATTTTATTAATTTATCAATATTTTATTAATCAATTAATTAGTATTAATTAGTATTAATTAGTTAATACTAATTAATATTAATATTAATATTAATTAGACCCAAAGGAATAATATTTTTTTTCTGCATAAAGGCTAATCTATTAAGGAGAGAAAGTATTTACAAAAATTACATCGTTTGAGAGGGGCATTGCCCAGCCCTCTGGCAAAAACATCTGAAACTGACTATCTATCCAGCTATTTCCTGTTACTATATAATGTCCCTGATGAAAAGCCTGGACAGAGGACATGGAAAACCTGACTCTTGGATAGCCATACAGAGAGCCAAAAACAACCAGACCCTTTGACGCCTGTAGACTCTACCATTGACACTGTACTGACATAGACAAGCCTTCAAACGAAGAACAGAAAGAGAATTGGTAACGACCCATCTGATAGACAAAAAAATACATTGATTTATCACGGCAAAACCTGGAAAAAGAGCAACCATGGAGACTCAGAAAGGGCGATTTGGGTCCTCCGGAGGCGATAGATGTTGCGGGCTTGACGTATCCAGCCAATTCGCCATCTCCTCGTCCCATTGAAACTGTTCCTCGAGGCGCGGCTGAATTGCGCTGTGTATTTCCTCGCTCGCTTGAGTAGGCTGAGCTGGAGGCAGAGCTTCCTGCTCCAGAGAGTCAGAGTTCATGTTCTCCTGAACTTGAATTGGGTGATGCTGAGACGGCGGGGCTATAACTGAGAGAGGACGGAGCATACGGAAGACCCTTCCCTCCATGTCTCCCAACAAAATTTCACTAGACTGTAATCCTGCAGGCGCCTGAGAAGGGGAGGGATTTTCATCAGCTGCTTCCTCCGAGAGATAAATTGACACATTCACAATGATGTCAGAACTCAGAAGCCTTCCAGGGATTCTAAGGCGGATAGGCAGGTAAGAATCCGGCAACATCAGGAAGTCCTGCTCAGAGGACGAGGATGAATTCGCCATTGTCGCCCTGGGGACGAAGGAACTGACCTCCTCGCCTTCAGAGGCCCGGCGTGTACCAACTCTCCCACCTCGACGCGGTAAACCTCTGCTTCGAACCATGGCATTAAACTTGCAGGCAATTATGTGAGGCTTCGCCACCCTGAAGCAATCAAAATGAAAAGTAACAGGCCCGACTCTAGAACCTTGTGAGTTTTTCTGGGTTCTGAGCGACTTAGCAGTATTCATAACTATCCAAGCCATAGCGTTCAGCTCACACAGGCGTGAATTGTCCGGCAGGTGATTCATTAAGGACGCTGAATGAATGCTGTCTGAGGCTGGCGGCGAGAGTTTAAGAGCGGGCATAAATGCTTCCTCGGCTGAGGAGAAGCCACCTGCCCTTCGCAACCCCGCGTGGCCGGCGTGTGGAATGCTACCTAGCTTGCCCATCACCCGCATCCGGGTTACCCAAAGGAATAATATTAAAACCAAGGGACTAATATTATAAACCCAAGGTATATAAACCCTAAGATAAATATTATAAACACTAAAATAAACATGGTTGACCATGGTTGATTTTCATATCAAGACAATCTTGAATATAGTATAAACCATTTTTATTTTATTACTAAATTATATATAGAATTATATGGTAAATAAATATTTAGTTGATTAAAAAAAAATTCAAAAATGTTTTTTTTATTATTTATTTAAAAAAAACAAATCAAACATATATTAAAATAACTTATTATATTTATTTTATTTGGTTTTATTATTATTAATTATTTAATTTGAAAAGTATTTATTTAACTAACACTGGGAGAAAAGATAGCATATTTCAATATTTTCGATAAATTTCATATAATAAAAACCATTTATATATATATATATATATATATATATATATATATATAATATTTATTTGATTTAATAATAATTTTTTAATAATGGTTAAAAAATATTTCAAACATATATTCAAATAACTTATTATATTTATTAATTTTAATTAATTATTATTAACAACAATATAACTTGAAAAACAATTATTCTAACTAATTTTGTTATACATTTATTATTCTATAATTATCACAATACAATAATCAAGTTTATTTTTCACAAAGATAAATGTGGTTGTTCTTAATTTTTAACCTTCATCTAAAAAGTTCAATACTATTCCACATGTTAACCTAACCTTCCTTCCAATTTGACATATACATGTTTCTCTAATACATTGATGAATAATAATGTATTTAAGACTTAATGACCAACACATCCCTTATCATAGGTTGGAACAGAATTTTAAGTTGTTAACATTTAATTAAAAAATAAAATAAAATTTTAATTAAAAAAAATTATTAAAATTAATATGCATAATAACTTTTTATTAAATATAACATAACCTAACAAATATAGAATTTTTAAAATTATATATATTAAAATTTGAAACAATCACAATAAAAAATCTCATTTTTTTTAATAAATACAATAACGAGTAAACTGGCTAGGCTTCTGTACATGCATCCACAACGCTGCAATTACGAGATTGATTTCATTGCTACCAAAGTATCGCTAAGGAAACAAAATTAGTTAATGTCCCCAACCTATACTTTCCTGGCCAGCGAGCGCTCCAAACGAATCGGAATCGGGTAATTTTCTCCGATGGCCATGAAATTGTAAGGCGAAATGTATTAACAAATAAATTAACCTTGTACAACTAATATCCTGGTAGAATCTAACACCCATGGATGGCCAGCGAGCGCTCCAAACGAATCGGAATCCGGTCATTTTCTCCGATGGCCATGAAATTTTATCTATTAATTGAAATTCAATTTCACAATATCTTTGTGTTTTTTGGTTTAAATTTGAATTTCATTTCATTCCTTCAAATATAGATCACATGATATTAATACATACTTACTAAATACCTACTTGGAAATAATACATACTTACTAAATACCTATGATATTGACTACATACTCAATAACATGAATGTCGAATACCTTTTGTATCTCCTAAAATTTAAATCAATTGTGGTTTGGACCCTAAACTTATCTTCATGGCTTCTCACAAGCAACTTGGCTAACAAGAGAAACCTTCAACACCCTTTTCCATTAATGACATGGTTGCGAACATGTTAAACACTTTTTTTGGGTCACTTTTTGGTTTTCCTATCATGTTAAAGCACATTAAATAAGAAACTTGGATTTGGACTCAAATTGCTAGGGACTTATGAGATCCCGTGTTCACATTTTCATGTTTTTTTTCAAAGATATGATATATTCTCATTACCTTAGTTTCATAAAATCATTGATTAGTGCTTTTAATTAGCTAGGATTTCTATAAATTTATGCTGGCATTGCCTAATTATTATACATTTTATAGTTTTTATCAAAATTTGGCAAAATATTTCTTGGTCAAATCATGATATCTTGTCAATTAAAATGAGTTTTTGACTCTATATATGGATTCAACACCTTGAAAATATTATGGGCACTTGGATTGTAGAGAGTTCACAACTCAAACATATGATTCCAACAAATCTCTGATGGATTTTTCACAAATTCAAAAAGAAAATATGCCTAGAAAAACTTCAAAATGTATAGCATGAATTTCATGATCAAGAAACTTCTTATAGGTAAGTGGAGAAACACAATATCATTTCAATTTTTTTTCCAAAATGAACTTTAATAAATTAAATAGTAATTTCAATAAAGATAACATTTTTTATATTATAATCTAGATTTTCGTAAAATTATTATTCTAACTAATTTTACAAAAATATATATTAAGGAAGTAGTTTAATTGTTCTACATTTTAAGTTTTTTTATTATATATTTTTCAATAAATTTTTGTTTGGTTAGAATAAACAATTTGATTTGTAAACTTTGCTCAATCCAAGTGTTCTAGAAACTTTTCGTAAAATAGTATCTCTTCACAATTTTAATGTTCATTTTTATGTGAGAAATCGAATTTCAATGTCATACAATTTAGTTAAAAGAACTTATAAATCTATAATAATTGACTTAGTGCGAGTTTTAGTAAATTAAAAACCTTGTCATTCTATTAATTCTCAATCAATATTTGGCCACATATTAAGGATCTTGATTTTCATAAAATTTAAAGTATCTATAAATTGTATAATATATTCAAATAATATTTTATTATTTTATTTTTAGTATTTTTATGATTTATTAGAGATGTTTTATAGTTTAAAATTATATTTATTATTATTATTATTATTATATTGATTAAAAATAATGATGAACATAAAAATAAATAAAAGACTAATTTATTAAATGGTTACGTACTTAATTAACAAACAAAAAATCAAATAATAAAAATTATAAAACACAAAAATGAAATTTGACATAGATCACACAATCTTTTGGCTTTGGATTTAAATAAAAATGTGGTTAATACGAAATTAAACAACCAATATCCACCCACCTTAGGTGAAATTCAATATACACCCTCTCTTCACCTTACATTGCATAGCAGGGTGATTAATATTGCCCATAACCTTATTTTTTTTAAACACAAATAATCAATACAATGTTGCATAATAAGGTGATCATTCTTATCCTATTTTAAAATAAGGATAAACATTATCATATTATGCTCCTTAACATGGCCCTTAATGTTTAAACACAAAACACCATGAAATTGTCCCACATACATTGAAGTCGTTTAAACATTACAGATGCCAAAGGATGTCCCACGCATATTCTTTCTCTACCGAACTTTAGAGATATAAAAAATAAATGGCAGTCTTGGAAATGTCTCCAAAATATCTTTATGTTAAAAAAACATTTAAGCCGATAGGCTTTTTACTACGAGGTTCATCCTCGTAACACTGTAGCAGATTTGTCGGCCTCCAAGTGTCTTGAATTGATAGGGGAACCTCCCTTGTATGACCTAAAGCGTCTTCGACAAGGCTTCCTCCTTATGTACCGTCTGCCAAGCTCGACATTATCCCATCTATGCTTCCAGTGCTCATGGAATTACTAAGATCACTTTACTAGAACGAAGTCCTGTTTCCAGGCAAGTTATGGAGGACCTTGATGTAGGATTTGTATGTTTGGTTCCCAATCAATTTCAGGCTTGGTAGCATCCTGCTTGTAAGGTAGCAGGACAAGGAACTATTGCGGAAGAAGGCATTGGTGTAGGAGCAGGCAAGAATTCTCTTATTACTAATAGTGTTCGAGGATTGAACCATTTATTTTCACTAGCCCCAATATTCTTCAATACTTTTTTCATTTTCGAGGTTTGGTGCACCCTTCTTTGGAGATCTTAGTGCTATCCTATGCCCAAGTGATTCTCTGCCCCAATGTGCCTCTTTTGTTGCTCGACTGGTGCGCCTGTCACTTTCCTCTTAACCGTTTGACTTCCCACTTTCTAAAGATTAGAGCGATTAACAGTGGTGGCCTTGGTGTTGTCGAGGAATCATAATTACCGACTCATCCTTCTCTTCTTCCTGTATTACGCTACCGAAGCTTTTACTCATCTGGACTTTTTCTTTTAACAACACTAAAAAACAGTGAGTTATGTTGTTCCTTGGCCCCTTTTGTTTAGCCCCTTTCAATTTTTCTCTATACGATCAAGGGTTGTGACTAAAGGCTTAGTATTGAGGTGTTGGGGCCTTTACACTCCTTCCGGGGGCCATCTTTCCTTTGTAAAGTTCTTTGCACCCAAGTTTCTTTAACTTCCTTTTGACCATGCGCTAGGAAAAAATCTGAGCCCCTCCCTTCAAAGGTTTCCAATCGAGGAAATAACTTTGGAGTTGCAACACGCTAATTCTCCGATCGCTGATAGCCCTTGGTGCTCGGCCCCAGCTCCATGCCTTTAGTTCTGTGAGTCCTTTCAACCATGGTGCCAATCTAATAATTGAAGGACCCCTTGTTGGCACTTTTAAAGTATCCAGTGTTTTAAGGTGCCGATGTCCTCAACGTCCAATTTGCGGCCTCTGATTATGACATCATCACTCCACGTGGCACTTCCTGATGTGTGCCACATGTCACCCATATATGCTCCCTTAGGACCTTCAAAACGCCAAAACCACATGCCATGTGTCCTTCTGTACCACCACTTCAGATGACATCGAATGCCACTGTCACTTATTGGAACCACTTACATGCCTCCACACGTCATTATCGGAGCCAATCCTATGCCACCATGTCTCTGGCCAGAGGAGAGAGAAAAGGGCCCGCCCGCCCTTGTTTTTGTGATGAAATCCTTTATAAATCCGTATTCAGTCCCCGCCGGTTTTACACTATCGGCACATTACCCTTGTTGCAATGTTTAAAAGGTTGTCACCAACATAACTCCTTATTTTCAATTGCCGATCTTCTAATGTTGCGATATTTTGACGCGTTTATTTCCTATGAGCTCCAATGTGTGATCGTCAATATGCCCAAATACTCTGGTGTGCGATCGCCAATATGCCATGATGCTCTGGTGTGCGCTCGTGGATATTCCAGGACCTCCGATATTCCTTGGCCCCTTTTGTTTAGCCCCTTTCATTTTTTCTCCATAAGACCGAGGTTGTGACAAGAGGCTTAGCCTTGAGGCGTTAGGGCCTTTACACTCCTGTCGGGGGCCATCTTTCCTTTTAAAGTGATTTGTACCCAAGTTTCTTTAACTTCCTTTTAACCATGCACTAGGACAAAATCAGAGCCCCTCTCATTGGAGGTTTCCAATCGGGGAAATAACTTTGGAGTTGCGACACGCTAATTCTCTGATTGTCGATAACCCTTGGTTCTTGGTCCCAGCTCCACGCCTTTAGTTCTGTGAGTCCTTGCGACCGTTGTTATGAAACCAGCTCACAAAAAGATAGAAAAAATAGATCAATGCCTTAGAATTCAACCTCTTCGAGGTGGAAACCTCATTAACATTACATAAATGAACAATTCTTGGATGATACAAATGACAGGACCTCCTTTCTATATATAGGAGTCTAAGGGGTCATAATATAATTAGAGCCCACATAACAATAATAATGTAAGGGCACAATAATAACAATAGTGGGCTTCTATGGGGCACAATAATAACAATATGGGGACTACATGGGTACAACAATATAATAAGGGGGTTGTACTAATAACAATAAGGGGTTACATTAGTAGAATAGGGGCCTAACATGCCCCTCTCCTTCAAAAAGTGTTGTCCTCAACGCTTGAGTAGTTCTTGATGCTTCTGTATAAAATTATTATCCTCTCATGTGGAATATTCACTGGGTAAGTTCGTCCACTTGATGAGATACTCTGAAATTGATCGATTTTGTAGCTGTCGGGTTCTTGTTTCTATGATTTCTCCAGGTTCCAATATGTTTTTTCCTTCCTCTTCAAGTTATGGAAATATTGTTTGAATTGGGATATTTTGCAACTTTTGAATGAGTGACCACACTTCTTTGTCCTTCTTCTATTCATCCCTTGCTTCATTTATCCAATCTGGTTGGATAATAGAAATAGCACAAAACAATGCTTCCACATCCTCATCCTTTCTTGAGAGTGCATATGCAACAAAACTTTTCTTCCCTTTTCTGTAGATGATGTCAAAGTCATAACCCAACATATTTGTGAGCCATTTTTCCTGTTCTTCTAAAGATAATATTTGTTCTAAAAAGTATTTAAGACTATCACGATCCATTTTTACCTTGAAGTGTCTTCCCATTGGGTAAGGTCGCCATTTCTTAAGTGAATGTAGTATTGCCAATCCTTCTCATAAATATCTTGCTTGAGATGTACTCATAAAAATACCCAATCACCTACATAAAAACTTTTTTCACTGCGATGTTCATCTACCTGTTGTTTCATTCGATTCTGCACCAAAGTGGTGTTATCCTTTAAAAGTTGGAGAACTTGTTGTTGATGCTCGATGTGATATTTCACTGCTTGAACCTTTTTCTTCTTGATATGTACTTCTATCTTGAGAGTTTGAGGAGTGGTAATTTCTTCCAATGCTTTACAATATATGTTCGAATTCATTTATTGATGCTCGATGTGATCTTTCACTTCTTGAACATTTTTCTTCTTGATATTTCCTTCTATCTTGATAGTTTGAGGAGTGGTAATTCCGGCCAATGCATTACAAGATATGGTTGGATTCATTTCTTCATTCTCGATGTGATATTTCACTTCTTGAACATGTTTCTTCTTGATATGTCCTTCTATATGGAGAGTTTGAGGAGTGGTAATCTTGCCAACGCTTTACAAGATATGGTCGGATTCATTTCTTCTTTCTTTGGGGTTGGGTCTTGTCATATATCCTCTTCTTCTGATGTTTCTTGATCCTTTTCTTCCTCATCTTCATACTCTATGTAAAATAATTTCTTCTCAACACACTTATGACCTTTAGTGCATTTGCTATCACAATTGTAACAAAGCCCTTTTTTTCTTTTTCCTTCCAATTATTGTGGTGTAAACCTTGTAGATTGTGGAAGGCTAAGAGAAGAAACACTTCCATAATTATAGTCATGAGTGGTGGAATTCCTTGTTTCCATAATTTCGCTTTCAATTTTTCTTTCCCACCTGAATGCCTTCTCCAATGAATCAGGTTCCCAAAGATGAATCTCATGTTGAATGTTATCCTTTAAAGTACCTATGAAGACATCAATCCTTTGCTTCTCTGGAATATCATTTACCCTTATATTCAAATTTTGAAAGTCCTCAATGTGCTCTGCCATTAAACACTTTTGTTTGAGATTTATCAATTGGCTAAAGAAGGTGTTTCTCTTTGTATCCTCATAATGTACTATCGTTTCCTCCGTGAAAATTGACCACGTAACAAGTGGTTTATGAGAACAAAGCTATTTATACCATAAAAATTGATCCGGTTCTAAATATGAAGATGCAATACGTACCTTTTGTAACAGTTGCACCTCATGTAGATCAAAATATTTCTCCATCTGTAGTATCCAATTTATCGGATCCTTGCCATCAAACTTTCCTCATATCGCCTTTCGTTGATTTTAGGAGCTCAATCTTGAAATGATTATAACTCTATAATTTCGGCTCCTCTAGTTCTAAAATTGTGACTGCAGTACCCCTCTGCGTCCTCTTTCCAATGTCACCACTTTGATAAAAATTGGATTCTCCAAGAAAGAGTTATGCACAATCTCCCAAGATGACCTGATTATATACATTTTCAGAAGAGCGAACTTGTATGAAGTGCCACGTGTCCCTGTTTTGACCTTTGGATCTGAAAAACATACAAAAGAAACTACAGTCTGTCCTCTTTCTATAACTTCTTACGAAATTTCAATCTGATGCTCAGAGCGACAGTTATGACGATTTTCCCAATGTAACCTATTTGGAATGTAATTCGGGGGTCTACAAAAACCCTACATTCCTCAGACTATATCTTCGAAACTATAGAGAGAAATGATCTAAAATTTGGAGCCAAGGTTTAGACCTATTTATTCTCAAATGGGTTTTTCTTTTAGCCTCTGAAACTTCGTAGCGAAAGATTTATAACGAAAATATCAGGATGACCTGTTTTAGTTGAAATTCTGGAGCTTGCAAAAACCCTAACTTACTCAGACCATATCTCTGAAAATAAAGCGATACAAGCTCTAAAATTTGGACCCGAGGTTCAGCGCGATGTCGTCTCAAATGGGTTTTTTTTCGCTTCTAAAACGTCGCAAAATTTTTTTATAGCAAAAATGCCACGATGGCCTATTTGGAATAGCGAAACCCTAGAATCCAAAGCTCTAATACCAAATGTTATGAAACCAACTCACAAAAAGATAGAAAAAATAGATCAATGCCTTAGAATTTAGCCTCTTCGAGGGGGCAACCTCCTTTACATTACATAAATGAACAATGCTTGGATGATACAAATGACAAGGCCTCTTTTCTGTATATAGGAGTCTAAGGGGTCATAATATAATCAGAGCTGACATAACGATAATAATGTAAGGGCACAATAATAGCAATAGTGGGCTTCTATGGGGCACAATAATAAAAATATGGGGACTACATGGGTACAACAATATAATAAGGGGGTTGTACTAATAACAATAAGGGGTTACACTAGTAGTATAAGGGCCTAACAACCATGGTTCCAACCCAATAATAGGAGCCCCCTTGTCGACACTTTTTAAGTATCTAATGTTGTAAAATGTCGATGTCCTCAACCTTCGATTTGCGACCTCTGATTATGATGTCATCACTCCATGTGGTAATTCATGATGTGTGCCATGTGTCACCCATATATGCTCCCTTAGGACCCTTAAAATGCCAAAAATTCCTGTCGCATGTCCTTCCGTACCCCACGTCAAATGACGTCAGATTCCACTTGCGCTTATTGGAACCACTTACATGCCGCCACTCATCATTATCAGAGCCAATCCAGCATCGCCACGTCTTCGGACAAAGGAGATAGAAAATTACCCGCCTGCCCTCAGTTTTTCAATGAAATCCTTTGTAAATCTTTATTTCAGTCCCCTGCCAGTTTTACACTATCGACACATTACCCCTATCGCAGTGTTTAAAAGCTTGTCACCAAAAAATGTTCTGATCGCTGACTGACAATTGTCGAGCTTTCAATGTTGTAATATTTTGATGCGCTGATTTCCTCCAAGATCCGATGTGCGATCGTTGATATGTGATTACCGATATGCTTGACTTCTCTAGTGTGCGATAACTGATATGCCATGATGCTTCGGTGTGCGATCGTCGATATGCCATGAGCTCTAATATTGCAATCTCCGATATCAGACCTCCGATATTGCGATATCTGATCTCTCCGATGCTTTGTTTGTTACGATTGCTAATTTTTGATGTTGTTGGCTCTCCAATATCAGACCGCTAATATTCTTTCCTTCCTAAGGCTTTAATCTTTGAAAATTCCTAAGTCCATACCTTTTGATCTAGGAGTCCATTTTTGGACTTCCACATGTCGTTCGAAAGCTTGTTCATAGCACTTTCCAATGGAGAGGGTCCAATTTAGGCTTTGAATCCTTTTAAAACTTGGAAGATGCCTACAAACTTTTTTCTCTTTTACACTCTTTTGAAATATGGAAACACATTTCTTGGTCGGTGGAAACATTTACTCCAACTGGGGGTAGTGCCTTGCTTGCAAGGTACTGAGAACATTCATATACTTCCATTTGTAGCTTAGTGGGACTAATCATATGCTTTTGTGTGTCCCCTGAAAGAAAGAGAAAAGGTCTCGTCAACCTTTTTTTCTGAATTGAAATCCTTTATTAATCTTTATCATCACTCCTCGTCGGTTTTTAATGCTATCGGGCCTTCATGCGTATCAGAGAGGCAATGTGTATCAGCATATCAGGATATTTTCATATCGTAAGAGTGGCAAGAAACCATATTGAGGTACTGATGACTATTGTTTTCAGTTTTCTTTTTAAATGTGTCTCACAACAAAAAAATCCCACATAATGCATTACCTTCGATATGCGGGAGCAGAGACAATCCTGTGGAATGTGGGTCCTTTACTCCGACACTTTATTACCATATGATTTATGCCCTAGGCACTATATAATATATGTCTCCTTGATCTCTCTCTATCTACCTCTCCCTCCCTTTCACTATATTTCTCTTATTCCCTCTCCCCCCTGCTATTTATATGTATACCTCTCTCCATTTCTCTTGATTTGTCTCTCTATCTCAGCCCCTAAACACAACTCTCTCTCTCTCTCTCTCTCTCTCTCTTGCCCCCTCCATCTATATCTCCATCTCCCTTGTCTCTCCTTCTTTATATATCTACATCAACCTGCATACACACACTCTCTCTCCATATATATCTATCTATCTATCTACCTACCTCTCCCTCTTCCTCTCCCTGTTTATCTCTTCCCTCTCCCCCTCCCCCCCCCCCTCTCTCTCTCTCTCTCTCTCTCTCTCTATACCCCCTCCATCTATATATCTATGTCAGCCCCCAAACATGCACACTTTCTCTCCATATCTATCTATATATCTCTCTCTCGCCCTACCTCTTCCTCTCTCCCTCTCTCTCTCTTCCCCTTCTCTCTCCATATCTATCTCTCTTGCTCCCTCCCTCTCTTTGATTCTCTCTTATACCCTCTCTTCCCCCTTCATCTATATCTCTATCTCCCTTTGTCTCTCCTTCTCACCCCCAAAACATACACTCTCTCTCTCCATATCTCTCTCTCTCCCCCTCACTATCTCTCTATCTCTCCCTTTCCACCTTTCTCTCTCTATGTCTTTATTCCCCTTCCAACTCCATATCTCTCTGCCCCCTCTCTCTCCTCTCCTTCAAGTCATCTCTCTCTTCCTTCCTCTCTCTCCATTTCTCTCCCACCTCCCTCTGTCTCCACCCCCATCACGCACACACTCTCTCTCCACCCTCCAACTCTGTCACTATCTCCCTCTCTCTCTCCTTCTTGCTCTCCCCCTCTCTCCCTCCTCCATATCTATGTTCCTTGTCTCTCTCTCTTGCCCTTGCCCTTCTTTCCCTATCTATATCCTCTCCTTTTCATTCCCTTCCCTTATCTCCTCTCTTCCTCATTCCATCTTCATCTCTCCCATATTACTCACTTTCACTCTCAACGTATATCTCTCAATGCATTTGTTCTTCCCTCCCTCTCTTTCCCCTTCCAACTCCATCTCTCTCTCCCCCCTATCTCTCTTCCTTCCTCTCTATCCCTTTCTCTTCCACCTCCCTTTGTCTCTCCCCCCCCATCACACACACACACTTTCTCCACTTCTATCTCTCTATGTCTTTTTTCTTCCCTCCCTCTCTTCCCCCCTCCTCTCTCTCTTCCTTCCTCTCTCCTTGTCTCTCTCCCCCACTCTATTCCCCCTCCACCTCACTCTCTCTCTATTAAATTTTATTTAAGAAAATATCTAAATTTAAAAAAACATAATTGGTTGTAAAACATCAAACTTATATTTTGGATAAATCATGTCAAAGAAAATACATAAATAAAAAACTTAAAAGAATCGTGCACTGCCTTTCCTCTATATTTGTTAGTCACTTTTCTTTCTCTCTTTGCTTGGATATTTGGTTAAAATGCATCTATCTTGCTTAAAACCTCTATTTAATCTCTATGGAAATATTTTTAGTAGCCGTGAGGATGGTGGGTTTAGATATACCTTGATAATAATTATAACCTTTTTTCTTTTAGATTTGATTTAAAAAATAAAAAAATTAAATTAAAATAAAGTATTTGTAAAATATTTTGACTTTGAAATACATTGTGGTTTTTTGGCATGTGGTATTGATACCATGGTATTGTAATAGGAAAATTAAAAGCCTAGATCCATACCATAATAATAAAAAACCTAGATGGCCCATGGTATTGAAAAACTATGCTATTTTCCCATGGTTAACCTAAACTAAGAGTTAATCTATTTACACCTATGATAAATTTCCTTTATATCGATCTTTAAAGATGTAAAGTAAAGGAACAGATCAACGCAAAGGTTTGATCAAATTACGGCTGATCAAACCACAATTAAATTATTTGTTTGCCTCTCTAAGAGAGGACTTGATGAAAACTAAGGTGTAGCTGCAAAACTAATCTAAAGCATGAAATCCTATCTTGAATTAGGATGGGATATCCCTCTCCTAATCCGAGAGCAAGTTAACTAAAACGGGGGACGGAACTGATATAATTCATTATATGATTTCGTATTAATTAAAGGAAGTAGTTCACATTAACTAATACAAGTGAAAGCAAAATAAGCTTGCAAATGAATAATAAATAGTTATCAGCCACCATAGGAATAATTCAATGAATTAAAATTGATTCTGATCTCATTCTGCCCTGCAAAGATATCTCTAACAAAGCTTCAACAATAAATTGTCAATAATACAACAATAGTGCATATTATTAAAGAAACATAATACTGTTTAGAATAAAGATCATAACCAATAATGAAAATTTAACAGTAAGACAATAATCCTACATTCCGGTAAAAGTACACAAGAACGAGAATTAATTAAAACCATGTCAAAATTTTATTACCGCAGTTTGGAGAGTAGCTCTGACCCTTAATGAAAGTGCTTGCAATAGTACAAAGTCCCTTTATAAAAGAGCCATAACTTCTCTACATTCTCTAAAATAAAACTCTTTGTGCTCTACAATAGTACAAAAATACAAATTGAATTATTACAGAGCCCTCTGTGTTTGATCGCGACCCCCCTCATGTCACTAAAGAGACATCTATTTATACAGATTTACAAAGATAACAGATCCCTTTAGTTTATGAACAAATGAGAAATAAAAATAAATGATTTTGGAGGTTTTTATATTTTTTTGAAAACATGCCTAATTTGGGAAATCGTTGCAACAAAGTGTTTTTCTTTAACCAAAGGGTTGATTTTCCACTCATAGTGTTGGCCTTTTTAAGCTCTTGGTATAACAATCTCCTCAGTTTGGAACTGTGTTATGTTACATGGCAGAGTGTTTAGAAATCCCGGATTGAACGGTTACTTCCTACTTATCGACCCTGGGTTCATCCCTGTTTCAGTGAAATAACGCTTATTAGTTCTAATAGTAAACTTAACCGAAAACAAAATTGAAAACTAAACACACAAAATTTCCGCAAAACCAATGAAAATAGACTTTTAAATTATTACTATAGCGGCCCCATATGGAAATGAAAAGTGGCAGACGCCGAGTGGTATCGTAGAAAAGATATCACAACTTTCAAAATGAGACAACACAAAACATTTGCGATATTAGTAGCTCTGATATGGAGCAGATGCAAAACCATAATTAATTATTTTTAATAACTATATCATATCCATTATATCGGAGCTTTGTTTCAACGATTTGATATCGAAGGTTTCATTCAAAAGTTTTGATATTAAGGCAGACATGAAATTATTATTAATCAATGTTAATACACATATCGGGTCCAGATATCGGAGCAAAGTGGAGGCCTTTAAGGATATTGAGGATTGGAAGGAAATATGATATCAGAGATTGGAGGTCGATTGAATATCGCATATCGGAGATCAAAGGTTTTTGAGTGGTGACACATAACAAAACTTCGATAGGAATTCTCCAATATAAGGGAGTGAAGGAGGGCTATGTGGTATGTGGGTCCTCTCCAATAAACTATATCCACTTTAACAAATGAGCCTACGACTTATGATATCGGGGATCAGGGAAATATGAGATATCACAACTTTTAAGCGGTGACACACTCTACAAAACTATGATATGAGTATTTCTCTGATATTTTATTATGTGGTATTTACATATGTTTTCTCTTTATATTCAACGACCTTCGGTTATAAAGATGTTCAACTTCGATAAATATATGTTTTATGCATTTAAATGAAAGGTTACGTGGTCAAAGTTTAACAAAGATTTATATATCTCAAAACATTGGCGTGAACCCTCCCTCATCCCCTCTGCAGGTGTATCGGGCCACGTCACACATCGGGATATTAGAAGTTTTGGGGGTACAACTAAGTCTACTACTGTAAAATCCCTGATATCGTCCAAGTACCGATAGTTTAAAGGATCCAGGCGCATATGGTGTGATCCCATGTGTTACACATGAGACTGTTTGTAATGCGACGATTTAACTTAAAATTGACCTCCTTTCACCATGTCCCAAAATAGTTAATGCTCATGGTTCTATGGTTCCAAAGGACCATACATTCTGTTGATATTTCAAAGAATCGACCCCCGTCCCCAACTAAAGGGTTTAGCCCCTAAAAGCTTTGGCTCTAGGTCCCCAAGCCTTGGTCATGTGGATTCTGCCTAAGCCCCCGAGGCTAGGCATATTGGAAATTTTTACAGTTTTACACCATTCATTCTCACTTATTAGAGCCTCTGACCATGCTTCTTGACTCTCTCTAAAAAGTTTTAAAGCTTCTCAACTCTCCCTAAAAAGTTTCAATCTAATGTATCTTTAATAATATGATCTTCCATTTTCATAATCTTATGAGCGTATCTTTGCATCTTTCCAGTGCAAATATGAAAATGCAATATATGAACTTTGGCATAGGGTACACTATTGTACAACTTAATTAAAGATTCTTTTCCCTGCATACTCCTTTTCAAATAGGGAACTTGCCTTTGTCTTATCAACATCGCATTAATGCTTTCGGTTGGAGACGAAATAAGTATAGTCCCTCGCATGATATTTTGTTAGAGTTTGCTCAATCATGATTTTTGTTATTATCCCCGTCGTGAGGTTAGAATAAATAGTTGACTTTTTGTTAATTCTATTATGGCAAACATGTAATGTAGTGTAATATATTTTTGAGTTTATCAATTGTAATTTTATCAAATCATTTCTTTAATTTTCTGTGAACCATTTTATTCACATTTATCTCTTAAACTATTCGCTATTAATTTATATATTTTATTAGCTAATACTTCAATTAATGAACCCAGAAATCCATGGTCCTATCACCAACGTGGTCGTGGAGAGATACCATAGTGAGGTAACTGCCAGGTGTATGGAGGGTTTAAATCTGATATCTATCACCGGACTTTAAGACATTTAATTCCTGGTGTGTTCGCGTTTATATAATCTCTGTATATTTCAGCCTATGAAATGGTGCGAACACTTAATAAATTAAAATTCTTTCACGCAGTGCAATTTTTGGCTGCACTTGATGTTCATTTTACTAGTAACATGACACTAATGGGGTTGGGGTCATTGTTTTGATATTTTTATATTTGTCTAATATTTTTTTTCCTTGGGGTGATATTCAATTTTCATATGGTTCCGCCCATTAAAAGTCTATAATTTATTCTATCTAATTTATATATATATATATATATATATATATATATATATTATATATTATATATATATATATAATTTAAGTATAATATTTTAATAATTATTTAAGTTTGTAAAACAATATAATAAGATAGGAAATCTATTATATATTTAAAAATCAACTATATTTATTAAAAATATTTATGGAAATTTATTTTTATAAATTATGCTTTTTTTTTTCTATGTAAGACTAATTCTATTAATAAGGCAAAAATATAATGACACCGAGGTCCCACATCAACCTCTGTTTCTAGAGTTCAACGAAACAGTTGAAACAACCCTAGATTGGGGAAACCAACTTGACATTGCAAAAATAGTTAACATATAACCCTGAACTGTCATCAACGGACATCCATACTTCAAACTTGGAACCCAGAAAAAGATACAACTCAACACCACTGGACTTGACAACAGAACGACAAAACTATTGAACAGACAAACAAATAGCAAACACATCAAGCGATTGGACCAACCCGCAATCAGTAGAAGGCCGATTTGGCTCGTGGGTGGCCACGGATGCCACGTGGTGTCATTTGTTGACATCCTCCTCAGGTGTCTCCTCGACCATGAGGTAGGCATACAGGTCCCATTCTTCATCTTTTTCCTCCACATCGCCCTTCTCAGCACCACCTGTAGGCCCCCTGCATGTTGGGTGCCGCTTGAGCTGCCAGCAAACTCCATTGTAAAAGCATCGTCTGCAGAGCTGCCACCTGCCCCCTGAATGTCGCCTGCGTGCGCTTCGTCTCCATGCATTCTGCTATGACTGATGCCCTGGCTATCATCCTTTGAGTTTTTCTCATGACCCCTTCCCATTTCCAGAATTCTCACCTCCTGTGAGTGCTCCTCAGAATTTCTCACATGTTCACTGTTCAGCTCTTCTTCTTCGGTGAAGACGACGGTCACATTAGCAGTTATAATGGGTCTGTTCAGACGGTTTTGGAACCTGAATTGGGTAGCATGAGTGGCAGGGATGTGACGCTACTGAGAAATTACAGACTGGAGCCTAAAGTCACTGCGCAGAGCCATTGATGCCATCCCTCACCCCCGCTGGTTGCACGTGTGGGGATAGTGTCTAAGCGGCGACCTGGGGGGAGGCGAGTTTTCCTGGTGCAGAGGAGGAGAGGGGGGAGCAGAGCTCTACACTGCCTGAGGGCGAGCACTGCCTCCACAAGTTCCTCCATGGCGATTCCTTATATGGTGCCTGACCATACTAGTGAGGTTGGAGAGAAAATCAATGGGATAAGCGGTCGGGAGGGGTGACTGGTTGTGAAAACAGGGCTTTTGAGCAGGATTTACAGGGCAGTACTTGGAGTGGGAGAAATGGTGCCCATTTCCGAGATCAATGCAACAGAGGTGCCAGCATCGTCTCCCGGTAGATGTTCTGCTACATGCAAGTTTAGCCTGTAGCGGACAATAGCTACGGAACGGGAGATGAACTGAAGGTTTAGGAGGTGCTATTCGAATTTCATCTGTTTCTAGCTCTCGGCCTGATGGGTCATTTATTGCAACATTCAAGCTAGCCAGGTTTCATCTGCGATGAGCCTAGATCAGAGCGCATTTCACCGCTTGGCAAGTCCATGCGCCGACAATCTTAATGGAGACCATTAATGTTCTTGGGATACACCCGCATCTGGGTCTTTTTATACTTTATGTTATATGAGGGATTAATAAGACATTATTATTGACGTTGTCTAGGATTGGATTTGAATTCAATGTTTTTTATTTCAATTTAGCTATATTTAAACCAATAACTTCACATCAAGAAGTGCCTTGACACAATACCCAATCACCATTTATCCAAGACCACATAGACATCCGCTTGTTTTAACTATGAATATGAAGCACTAATATATATATATATATGAAGTTGTTGGTTGCTTTTTTAATAAATATATTATTTTTAGATATAAAGTCACGACTATATGTTTATAATGAAAATAGAATTTGTAATAAAAATAATATTAATTTCTATTATTTTAATATATTGTAGTTAAAAAGATCTCTGAGCAAATCAAAATAAACATATAATTATTAAAATTATGTTTACTAATTTGTGACATTGAAATTTTTTAACCCCATTCAAAGCATTATCAATAGCATGTAAAGTTTGATCGCTACAATACTCAAAGGGTAGACTGGGAAACCTAATCGATATCATTTAGAGTTAGTGGCTATAATAATCTAAAGAGAGATTAAGTGTTGTAATCAATATTAAAATATTTGAAAGATATTTGCTATGGAGTTTGAAACCCAATGACCATGACTTCATAAAGAGGTTAGTGCTTTCCATCATTTTAAGGCTTTTATCATTAATTTTGATTTTGTTTATTCCCAAAATAAAGAAACTTTGTGTAATTGAATGGATAAGCATTGTATCCTTGAAAAAATTAGTTGACCATTTTTATTTAATTAATTTTTAAATTTGTTTAGTGAGTGACATAACCATTATACCTATAAATCAATCTATATGTCAAGAAATATGCTTCTTTTTTATTGACTTACATTGAATTGAGCTTAACATTAGCATACCATATTGTCCATCTTCATAGTCCTAAAACAAACAAACAATGCACTTTATGTTACTGAATGATTTAGTTAATCAAAGAAGAATATCAATAAAAGAAGTTGATGTAATTCTCTTTCTCTTAGCATTTTTATTTTTATTTTAGAGAAAGAGCTTCTTTTTTTCACTTAAAAGCAAATACTAAGATGACACCAACTTAAATGTAGCAAATCAAAATCTTATTACTAGCAATTAACATCAATGATGCAAAATGACACTATAAAAAATTAAAATGTGTTGTGTTAAAATGTAATCTATCTATGTGAACTTGAACATAATTAATGAGTAGAGATGTCGATAATCGAATGTATATGAACATGCTTGGACCATTGTTTATTATATGAAGATCCAACTAATATCAAATCCAATGATTCAATCCATAATTGTTATATCTCTCCAAAATTTTATAAAACTTGGATTGTAAAGAGTTTCGAAGTTTGAAATTTTAAACTTGTGAATTTTGTTTGATTCAAATATTTTACTTTTCTTACTTCATTTTCGATTCAAAATTACAACTAGGAAATTCAAATTTTCTTTGTTACATGTTTGTAGCTCAGAAGTGTAGTGGGAACAATTTCAAGTGTTTAATTAACAATGAAACATGTACCAAAACATTATCAAGATGAAATTGTTCCAAGTGTAAGAATGCTTCCAACAAACACTATCTATGAGTATCGCCATGAATAAAAATGACACAATACTGATCTCTAATCTACAATTTAAATGGATGCTTGTTAGATAATTTTTTGTCTCCATCTCAACAAATTGTTTAGTGCAATTTCCAAAGTTTGTTCACCTTTTCTTTCCTATAGGTGTCCAGAAAATATTTAATATATTGTCATTTTTAGTAGTTTTACCTTGGCATAAAGGTACTCTACTAGTTTTAGTACCTTTCACTTGGATTTGACTAAGACTAATCGAATATAATATTTCATTCCAACATTAAATATTCCTTGAATAAACATGATCTATGAGCTTATGAAAAAGATGATGGTGATGATGAGCAATGAAAATTATATATCCAAATGAAATGAGAAAATTATGGAGAATGGACATTCCAATTGCATAATGAACATAGATGAATCATCTATCAATCAAACTTGTTATAGGTCAATGTGCAATGAGAGGATTAAGGTGAGAATGAATATTTGCACTTAGAGATGCACTTGACAAATGAAGAGAGGCTTATATTGCCAAGATTAGATACAATTATGACAAAGAGACAATGAAGATGAAGAAGAAAACTGATGAATTTTCAAATATGATGTAAGGCCTAATGCCAACCTCTCCATGGACATGTCACCAAGAATATTGTGAAGTAAAGTAGATCTAGATATAAGAGATTTTGAGGGATGTATAATGGGGATCCTTCCAACTCTTTTATAATTATGTTTCTTCACAATAGAATGCCTTGAGGTACAAATTTTAAATAATATTTTTTTGTTAATATTGTAAACACTGTTTTGTTGTCTTACAAGGAAAAACTCACTGGATTCCCCCTTTTCCTAAGAATGTGTGTGATTTTTGGTCTCGCTATTGGCAACATGCCTTAGATAGATGATTCAATTGATTAAACTAGCTATTGGAGTTGGAAACCCTTTTATCTTACCATGAGATGTTGAAATAACAAATGGAGCTAGAAAACCTTTAATCTTGTCATGGTAGATTGAAGTCGTTATTATTATTAAAATTCCTATATCTTTTAGTGTTTTTCATTGTTCCAGTTAATTTTACAAATTCAAATTTAATGTTAACTTACTATCATGAAACAAATTAGTTACTTTACATCACTCACTAATAAGAATGACATTATAAATTAACTTTTACAAATTCACATTCAATTTAACTTAACTAAATTTAAATTTTAAAAAAGAAATTAATTACCTTATATATCTACTAAAATAAATAAATGTAAAACTCTTTTTTTTTTTTTTAATTATAATTATAACATTTATATAATCACATTATTATAATTGCAATGTATAATAATCTTTTGAAAATTTTATGTTCGTTCATAATAATATTCTTTAGTAACATTGTTCTTGGTAACAAATAACCCATAAGTCTTGTACTTTTGCAACATTACTAATAATTATTTGGACTAACAAGTCCACTTTGCATCTACTCTATGGGTTTCAGAGTGAAAATTTGTGTTTTTTGTAAACGGTCTTATAAATATTTTTACAAATACTAGTCTTTAAAAGGAATATGTGTAATCGGGTACAAAATATAGTTTTTGTAGGACTAGTAAACAAGAAGAATTAGCTATCAACAACTACAATTCTGATAAATCTTAGTTTAGCTATGTGTAGATGGTAGTTTTTTTAAAATAATTTTTGAGAATACTTAAGCTAAAGCATGGGACAATCAAGATTTACCAAATCATTTGGAGACCTTATAAATATTTGTTCTCGAAAAGTTTGCCATGTAAAATTTTCTCCCAATAACTAATACACATTAAAGGAAAAAAAAATAGAAAAACATAAGTCATTTTGACCAAAAAAAAATTCACTACACATCTAAATACTTTTGTATGTTACAATAATGCCTTTATGTCCTTTCATGAACAATGTTTTCCATGATATCATTTTCAATAATGTTTTAAAATAAAATAAAATAAATGTTTTTTCTCAATCAAATAATCATATTTTAAAAATAAATAAAATAAAACAAATGTTTTGTCTCAATCAATTAAGTAATCATATTTTTTTTATGAAAATAAAATATTTAGGTTTAATTTATTAAGAAATTATTATTTTAATAAGTATTGCATTTAAATATTTTCGAAATGTTGCAATACTATGTCAATTGTATTCCATAATATTACATTTATTAATGTCATTTGTGTTCCATAATATCATTTTCAATAATATCTTGAAAACACAATAAAATTTTACCATGGAATTATCTTTTCATTCATATATATATATATATATATATATATAGATAGATATATATATATAAATAAATATTATTTTAAATTAAAAAAATTATTATTATATTCCTATATATATATATATATATATATAATATAATATATATATATATATATATATAATAGAAAAAGCTTCATCACACATCCAAATAATGTAGAATGGTTCTTTTCTTTCCTTCCATACCTTACTTTTGAAAATGTGCAATGATTTTTTTCTTTCCATCCCTATCTATTATTTTCCTTGATGTTGTTTTCCATAATATCGGAAAAGCAAGAAAAAAATTGTTGTATTTAAAGCAATTGGGAAATCATTTTTCAAGATGGAAGAGAGTGTATTATACAATTAATTTATTTTTAAAAGTTACAATTATTAATATTAATTAGTTTCCATAATATTAAAAAAATATTTTATTTTAAATAATTAAGATTTTTTTTGGATGAAAAACAATTTAGTGGACAACCACACATGTCATGTTTAATAAACATCGATTGAGTGGTTGGTGGTGAAAGGCTTCAGCAAATCTAAGATAGAGGAAATTGCTTGAGACACTTATTGTCACTTCAAAGAATTATTTTATATTTCATGTTAAAACATATTAAGTAAGGAACTTGGATTTGTATTCAAGGAAATTGTTAGGGAATTATTACATCTATTATTCAAATTTTAAGGTTTTGATTTCAATATATCATCAAAATAAATAAATATAATAATAAGAGAATGAAAGAAAATTATGTTTAATATATTTCTTAACTGGTATGTATTATATGGTGATTAATACAGGGACTCTTAAATCAACTAAATATCAATAAGTTTTGTTTATAACCAATTAGCAAGTATTTAAGAGAAAAATAGTATGAAAGCCTGAGTGGACCTATGCTAACTGGAATAATCTTGTATGCAATTTACACCTGCTACAAGACCAACTAGATCAAGAGGAGGAAAATAATGAGGTTTGAAGAAAGATCTAATATCATTATATTATTGTATTGAATACAAGAAAATGCCACCATATATAACAATGGAAGAGACTCAATGTTAGCAAAAGATGGCTATGACAACTAGGCACTACATGAGCTGTAATATCCGTTTATCTAATCCCCAAGTCTTGTAATGTAATTAAAAGATGATAATCCTAGAGAGCCAACATGACTATCTTTCCAAACTGTTTGATGTAAATATTTGTTGATTTAATTATAAAAAATTGCTAAAGATGAAAAAGAAGAATGCCTATACATATCTCGATATCTGGCAAGATAACTTGCTTAAGAAGCTTGTGAAGGAGATTAGGAAATTTGGGAAGTTTTTCAATCCTCCATAAATTTAATGGTTTGGCCCGTTAATATTTCTTGTTGAGATATTAACTACCATAAGTAGTTATGACGAATGGGGAAGGAGGTATTAGATCTCCCCAAGCCTAAACCATGTACCTCACAGTAGAGTCATATTGACTATGTATCTGAAGAAAGGGACCTTAGACCTCTCTCGTAAGGAAACATTCATGGGGAAAAAGAAGTAAATTTATGAGTTAGTTGGATGAGGAGAGTATTATTGGAAACGATTAAAGAGTTTGGAATGGAAACCTTCAATTGTGTGAAGGTTTCCTGGTTAAATACAATGATGTTTTCTTGAAGGGGTTGAAGGTTGTTGTGATTGATAGGGGAAAATTTGGGAAAAAATCCCTTGAAACTTTGGGGATGGAATTCCCTGGTAATTGTGTCAAAGCATTGGAAATTTGGAGTTTGGAGAAGCCCTGACATTATCCCCTAGTCACATGGACCAAGGGGGAGCCAAGTGAAGAGCTAGTCCATAAGGGGGCTTACTAGCATATTGATCCCCGGATGAATGTGTTGAATGGTGTATGGAGAATCTTCGAAGTTTCGTAGCCTAAGTGACGAACCATCACTTGAGGACCCTAATATCATCTACTATAGTTGTTTTAGCGCCTCAAGATATTACTCTATTAAGCACTCAGAGGCATGAAGGATGAAATCAACATGACATCACAAGAAGTGACATGGAAATGCCATGTGGATGAAAAATGTCACTCAAATACATCCTTTTTCGCATGCCAACTATGCAAAAAGGAGTGACATTTAAAGCACACATCAGGAGTGCCACATGGCAATGGAAATATCAACACATGACATGTGTCAGACATCACAGCTGGCACCACGTGTTGGGTTATGATTAGTTGGAAGAGTGATGAGGTGGCGAGTTGGGTGGGCCACTAGCCTATTTTGGCCCATTAATGTTTTGCAAGGGTTTTCTTGTTATAACATTTTTCATTGATGTAACAACCCTGGGTTAAAATTTCATGTAATATAAGTTAATAAAGGAAGAATAAGACCACGAGAAAGGGACACTTATTTCAAGTTGAATGTTGGGAAAGATATCTTAGTGGGAATCATTTGTTATGTTTTATGGCTAAGGGGAAATTGGCAAAGGAAATGACTAAGGTTTTGAAAAGGAAAAAATGTTTTTTTGGCATTTTATTTATGAAAATAAAGAAAATTAGGAGAAAAGGCAAGCGAAAGGTCACATCTTGCATGTGAGGAGGAAAATGAAGGAAAGTAGAGGAAAAATGAAGAAACTAGAGGCATTAATGATAAAAAGGATGATGAGGATTAGTTCATAGCCTTTTTTCAGTTCATTTTTAGAATTAGTCTTCGAGAGGAGAAGAGCACCAAGAGGAGAAGAAGATCAAGCAAGCAAAGGAAGGAAAGCAAGCAAAGAAAGGACAAGGAAAGGAAAGGAAAGAAAATATCAAGTAAGGAAAGGTTTTCTCGAGCAACTTCAACATGAATACTTGTAGGTAATAGATTGCATGTATGATTTCCTAGTTGGTTTTTACATCCATGGTATGTGCATGTTGGTATTTTGTTTCTCTTACTACCAGTGGCATGGTTTTTCTAGGTTTCGACAGTGGTTTTCGGCCTTACCTTTCCATTTCTGGATAGTCATGGTGTGATGGCATTGTTCTCAGTTTTGAGCTTTGGAACTATCCAATGGTTTCAAATCTGGGGCAGAGGTGGTCTCAGGAAAATTCCCGAAGGCCTAGGAATCTCTTGATCGGTAATGGTGGGATACACGATAAAGACTGAGGGTGGAGACATGAAAATTCATCAAGGTTAGTGAAGGAATCTAGAGGCATTCCAAGCTTGGTTTGGTTTTGTGATCTCGAGACCGGTTTAGGTGAGATCACAGTATGGTGAGGGTGGAGGTGGTAAAACCTTTGGATTCCCTTTGTTGTTTCTGGATTGGTTTATCCATGAGATCCCACATTCATGCTTGGAATATTGCATGAGGGTGACTGGCTAAAAGAAATATTTGGTTCAGCCATGTCTATGGTTGGGTGTGTTAATGTCAGTGTCTTCACACTGCCGTTAGTGATCAAAATTTACTCTTTTGCATTTCATTCTAGGAGTCCCATTCTGATGAGTTGCATTCCATTAGGTCATGGATCTACTAATGGTAGGGTTCATTTCAGTTTTTCCCTCATGATATATATCTGCTGACCTCCTTTCATACTTTCCAGTTAATGATTCATGCTTATTTTCAGTTCATTTCATCAATTACTTAGGGTTTCAGTCTCATTAGGTCTTAGTGTTTTTACCATGGTCAACTTTCAGTGACTATTGTTAATAATTGTCAGCAGACACATGAGCAAATCTAAGTAACCAAAAGGGCAAAAAACTACCAAAAAATGACCTCTCTGCCTCTTTTTGGACACATAGAAGCAGCCTTGGGAGATTTCACGTTTGAGGGGGAAAATGACCTCCAAATGAAAACATTCAAGATGTTCCAGAAACTAGACAGGAAGATCTTTCCAATGAGCTATCTTGGGCTCCATTTGGCTAAGGGGAAGGCCTCCAAAAGTGGCTGTGAAATGGCACTATGCACCTGGTCAGTGGCGCTGCGCATAGAGCCAGTTTGCTAAAAAATCCAATTTTCGCCTACTCTCTCTGCAAATTGACTTTTTATCTCCTCATGGATGAATTTATGATTATAATTAATGCCATGGTATGTAAATGTAATTGTGAAATGATCTTAGAGAGTAGATTCATCAGTTTGAGGTGGTTTGGGGGTCAATGAATCAGTTTCCATGCTTATAGAGGCAAGTTGTTCCTTGTTTGGAAATGGTTGTAACAGTTCCTTATCTCTTGGATTTGACCCTTGATGGCTAGCATAGGTGGTTTGATGTCTATATTATGTATTTTTTCTGTCATTAGCAAAGGTTGGACTCTCTTGGATGCTCTGAGTTACATTGTACACCTTCATTAGCAGTTTGGCAAGGAAATAAACCAGGATTTGCAGCTATTTTTATGGGATACTTGTGGTAAAGTGTTTTTTCATAGTTTATTCTTCTGTTATTATTTTTTCTCATGTGTTATGTGTGCCACAATCTAATTCATTTCTTCTAGCTGAATGATATCAAGATAAACAAGTAGAATACATTGTTTACAGTGCTCTGCCTTGGGAAACCATTCAGTTTTTGATGTTTTCCACTATTTTGAGAAGGATACATGATCTTTGCATGCCCTCCTCAGCTCCTCAACATTCTTAGACCTTTCATCTCACTCAATTTCAAGTGCCAAAGAACCTACCTATCTCGCCCCATAGAACACCCTGCATCCTGACTTGATTTCCCAGACCCAAGACTGCTTGCTCCATTTGATCCAGCAAAAAACCCAAACAAAATCAATCAAAAACCCTAGAGCTACGATACCTATCCTAAAATCCATATTTGATCCAGTGATCTTGACTGAGATTGTCAAGGAGAGAGCCCTCTCCCGACTTGGTAGGGCTAGCTACCAGGTTAAGCTTGGTTTGTGGTTATCCTAGGATTACCTCCTTTCAGCCTGAGGTCAATCTAGGCTCTAACATAGTGGCAACCATATTGGGGAAGAAAGAAAAATCACCACAGTACTATTGAGAAGTTCTGAACTTGTGGATGATAAGTTTAGAATTCATAAGGCTGAAAAGTGGAAAGTTGTAAAGCAATATAAAAAAAAATCTTGAGAACTTTGAACACATTGGCTTCAAGAATATACACCAGGTATAATCATGATCCCAATCCTCCTCCCATATTTGAAAATCCTAATCTCATTCCGCAAATACTCAGACAAGAAAGTTCACTAAGTCCAAGACCGGTTTTCAGATCTCATTCATGCCCTGTGGAGTGGTTGTTCCTTGAAGATCTCCCTTTTGACGAATATTTTGGTCTCTCCCTGTTTAGAACCACATCTGATAGTGAATTGTTAGACATAGTCTCAGACCCAGAATTCAGCAAAGAACTTGAAATTGAAAGGGCCAAATTGCTAAGTAACCGAAATCTTCAAAACTCTCCTCAATCATCCCTCACTATTGATCGAATTCCTGAACTCTCTGATTCAGCTTCAACATCTTTTGCCACATCATCATTTCCCCATATTTCAGAGAATCATCTGTCCTCTCCATTTATACCTTCAATCCCTCATCAACCTATCATTACCCCTCAAACACCCATCACCTTTGTTACATCAACTGCCCTTTTTGTCATAAATCCCCCTGTTTGCCCAAGATCAGTTTCAAATCCGCCTCGAATCATGGATGCCAGATATGCACCTCTCGTTTTGCCTTAGAATTTGGATGATATGCCCGCTAATTACCAAAGTAATATACCTCTATTCGATGCCACTGAAAGTATCACAGTGTAGCAGCATGTTGATAGGATGAATGACTTCTTTGACCTTCATGAAGTAGATGCCGAAAATGTGTCCATGAGATTATTTGTACAGAGCTTTGGAGGCGAGGTTCGAAAGTGGTTCAGAGCATTACCAGCGGCATCAATCAATACTTTGCCGATTCTCCATAGAAAATTCCTGGACCAATGGGAGGTGAAGAAGAACCCGCTCCAAATTCTATCTGAGTATGAAAATATCAAAAGGAATGTAGGTGAAAGTGTCCAAGATTACTGTGTAAGGTTCAATGCAATTTATAATGCTATTCCAGCTGATATTAAACCACCGATGGGGTTAGCATTGATCAAATTTCCAAACGGCTTCGATGCTGATATGGCATATCGGTTGCGGGAGAGAGATCCTACCACACTTGAGGATATGCAGAAGAACGCTGTGAGTGTAGAGGCAAATCTGCTAGCCAAAAGAGCAAGGATGAAAACTGAAAAGAATGTGACTATAAAGGACGAAGCATATTCCTCAGATGTTAAGGCAGATAATATTCTCTGGAAAATTGAGAAGATGTTTGATCGATTGACAATTGCAGACAAGCCTGAAACAACGATCATAAATCCCAAATTTAGAGGATAGCAACAACCTCAATTTAGGATTAAACAAAGGGAGCAAAAGGCACAAGATCAGTCAACACAACAATAGCAGGTCAGAACTCCTTTACAGCAAAACTATGTACATGGAATAAAGGATGAGGATGACGATGATCCGGTGGTTGAGGCAATCATTTCTTTACTGTTGATGGTTTTCCCATCTATCTCACGGAAGTTGAAGAATATTCGGAGGTCCCTGATGCTCTAAATAATGAAGATTACATACTAGAAAATGAGGCAGTTTTGGAGGATGAGTCAGACGATTATCAGAGAGGATATATGAATACATTGATAGCACAGCAGAAACAATATTCATTGAGAAGCAGAGATGTACTAGTCAGTCAAGTTCAAAAGAGAAAGGAAGAGAAACCCAAAAATGACTCCTCAAACATTCAAAAGAAAGGGAAGGAGCCTACTGACCCAACTTCCAGCAAAGGATCATCTGCAAATAGCATTGCAAACGAGAAGAATAATTAGCAAAGTGCAAAAACAGAAAAAGTCGAAAAGAAGGACCCTCCAGTCAAAGAGGTAGATAAAGTTTCAACTTTTAGTTTAGAAAATGAGATTGCTAAATTAAAAGTTTCAATTCCTTTGACTGAATTGATAAAGAACAACATCTATAAACACCAAGTGTCCACAATTTTGCACATAGATCCTTTATCTGATATGGTTAATGTAGAAGATGATCACCCTGAGCTCATTTTTGGCCCTGCCTTAGAAGGTCAATCTGAGGATAGTGAAGTTCCTCCATTCTATATAAGCCTTATATTACACGAGTATGTCCTCCATAATGCCATGTTTGATTCTGGAGCTTCCCATATTCTGATGCCAAAAGCCATTATGGAGAAACTGGGCCTTGACATTACTCGAAAATATCATGACTTGTATTCTTTTGATTCTGGTAGAGTCCGTTGTATTAGCCTTATCAAAGACTTGGCGGTATCTTTAGACCAAATATCGGCCAAGAATGTTCTCATGGATGTGGTTGTTGCGGACATTCCACCACGGTTTGGTATGCTTTTGTCCAGATCGTGGGGTGCAAAGCTTAAAGGGACTTTACAACTAGATTTCTCCTATGCTACCATTCCCGTGTTTGGCCAATTGAGAAAACTATATGGGGAGAAGAAAATGAAATACATGATTACAAGCAAGGAGAAACCGCCTAATCATCCAATTAATGTTGTACATACAAATTTAGAGTCATTTGTATTATATTCAGATAGTGGTTTGAATGATGTTGATAGTTAGTTAGTTGAAGTAGAAGATGTGCCAGAGATTTTAGAAAATTTTAGAGCAGTCCTTGATCAAGAAAGACACAAAATTGCAAGTACCTCTGAGCAGTCCACATACCGGCAGCAACAAAAAGGTAATGAATAGCAGCAAAATGAATAGGTTAGTCAAAGTGAAAAAGAGAAGGAAATAGAATTTCAACATTTAGAAGACGAAGTAGGTCTATGGAGCATGGATTTTGATGGAGCCGTGGGTAAGGATGGTGCCGGCATAGGGATTTGGATTCGCAACCCTATTTTCCAGCCAAATAAAGTCCCTAGTAATGTTAGAATTTGTTCATATAAATTGGCCTTTGACTTTTCTAACAATGAAGCCAAATATGAAGCGCTGGTTGCAGGTTTTAAAATTCTCAAAAAGCTGAATTTAAAAAGGATATCAGCCTATGGAGATTCGGAGCTGATAATCAAGCAAGTCAAGGGTGAATATCAAGCCAAACACCTGCAGATGAGGGCCTACCGAAATGCAGTTTTAGATATCTTAAGGATGTTTCCAGATTATACATTGACAGCAGTACCTCGTGCTCAAAATGCTATTGCAGATTCTCTTGCCACTGCTGCAAGTAATTTGAAGATTCCGATGAATTCCAACAACAAGTTTGAGATCCATGTCAAGCACTGCCCTGCTGTTCCAAACAATTTAAGGTATTGGCAGGTGTTTTGGGATGATAAGGATATCAATACCCTTTTGCAGAATGAAGGGAACTACAAGGATGCTTCCATAGATGTTGACTATGATACCGATGAACCAGAAATTGAGGTGAATCAGATAGAAATATTGCAGCTAAAGGACAACATTATCCCTAAAGGTCTCATACCTTTAGAAGAACTTTTCGATCAAGATGATGTGGCTAGAAAGCCAAGCTTGGTGCCTACAGACAAAGGTGTTGAGGATGTGAATCTTGGAACAGCATATAAGCCCAAGTTTGTGAAATTTTCGAAGACATTGTCTCCTGAGGTAAAGTCTAAAGATGTTAGATTGTTATCGGAATTTGTTGATGTGTTTGCTTGGGATTATTCAGATCTAAAGGTGTATAACAAAGATATAATTCAACGCACTATTCCCATCAAGCCGAATCAGAAACCGTTCCGATAGAAGCTGAGAAGAATCAATCCCAAGTTGTTGTCGTCCATTGAAAAAGAGGTAAACAGATTATACAAGGCTGGTATAATTGTCCCAATCAGATTTTCTGATTGGATTTTGAATCTTGTTCCTATGAGAAAGAAGACTGGGGAGATCAAATTGTGTATCGATTTACAGAATCTAAATAAAGTGTCATTGAAGGACAATTACCCGCTGCCGAATATGGATCATATCCTCCAAAGAGTGGTTGGAGCATCGCGTATGTCATTGTTCGATGGATATTCAAGGTATATTCAAATTCTAGTGCATGAAGATGACCAAGATAAGACTGCATTTACCATCCCTTGGGGAACTTTTCATTATGCTAAAATTCCATTTGGTTTGAAAAATGCTTGAGCCACATTTCAGCGTGCAGTGGACATCGCTTTTGCCAATGAAAAGGATGTATTTTTGGTTGTATATTTAGATGATTTGACAGTGTTCTCAAGTTCAGATGATGAGCATCTTTACCATTTGAGGATTGTGTTTCAGCGATGTAGGAAATTTGGGATATCACTCAATCCAAAGAAAATTCTCTTCGCCATGGATGAAGGGAAGCTGCTTGGCCATATTATCTCAAAGGAAGGAATTCACATTGATCCTTCAAGGATAGAAGCAATTCAACAGATAGATTTTCCTAGGAACAAGAAATAGATACAAGCTTTTAATGGTAAGATGAATTTCCTACAAAGATTTGTACCCAATCTAGCTGAGCATTTGAGAGAAATTACTAATATGTTAAAGAAGGATAATGTGGTAAAATGGACAGAGGATGCCATGAAATCATTTAATTTGGTAAAGTATACTTTATCTATAGCCCCGGTTTTGATTAGTCCCGATTATACCCAATATTTCATTTTATTCTCATTTGCATCTGAGCATAACATGGCAGCAGTTTTAATGCAAAAGAGAGATCAGCTAGAAAAGCCCACTGCATTTTTCAGCAGGACCATTAGAGATGCTTCTTTGCGGTACAACATAATTGAGAAACAGGTTCTTGCTGTTGTCAAAGCTTTGAAGGACTTCAGAGTGTATATTCAGCACTCTCACATTATAGCATACACTCCTAACGCAGCGATTAAGGACGTGTTGGTACAAACCGATCCAGAAGGAAGACGGGGAAAATG
This sequence comes from Pinus taeda, assembly GCA_000404065.3. NCBI lineage: Eukaryota > Viridiplantae > Streptophyta > Pinopsida > Pinales > Pinaceae > Pinus > Pinus taeda. The sequence goes on from APFE030724760.1 coordinate 65,626, forward strand.
GATTGCAACAATGTTAGAATACGATCTGGAAATCAAGCCTACAAAGCTTATCAAAGGACAAGGCCTGGCGAGGCTAATGGCAGAATCAAATTTTCATGCTTTAGATATAAATCTTATTGCAGCTATGTCCGAAGATGAAGAAGAAAGATACTTGATTCAAGTGTCTGAAATGTTCCTTCAGTCACCATGGTATTCATATATCATGTATGTACTTCAACACCTGTCACCACCTCCAGGGATGACAAAGAACAAAGGTAGATCTCTCAAACTTAAAGCTGCTAAATTCTGCATTTTGAATAATGCCCTTTATTGGAAGGATCGAGGAGGTGTTTTGTTGAACTGTTTAATTGAAGATGAAGCCTAGCAGGTGATGAGTGACTTTCACAAGGGTGATTGTGGTGGTCACTTGTTCTGGAAGACAACAACAAACAAAATATTGAGAGCAGGCTATTACTGGCCAACCTTATTTTCAGATGTCTACAAAACAGTCATGAGCTATCATGAATGTCAGGTCTTTTAGGGTAAAAGAAAATTGCTGGCTCTTCCTCTAAAACCGGTTGAAGTCAATGCACCCTTCCAGCAGTGGGGACTCGATTTTATTGGGGGAAATCCATCCAACATCGTCAGCTCAACACAAGTGGATCCTAACAGCAACGGACTATTTTACCAAGTGGATTGAAGCAATCCCAACCAGACATGCAACAGACATGGTAATAATTCAATTTTTGGAATCAAATATTTTATCTCGTTTTGGTTGTCCTAGTAAAATCATCACAAATAATGCAGCTACATTCAAATCCAAGAAGATGATCGATTTTTGCAGCAAGTATAATATTACCTTGGGTCATTCTATAACATATTATCCGCAAGGTAATGGTCTGGCTGAATCATCCAATAAGTCACTGGTGAACATCATCAAGAAGTTGCTGGAAACAAATAAGAAAGGATGGCATAGAAAGTTAGTTAATGCCTTGTGGGCTGACAGAGTGAACGAAAAGAAGTCCATAGGTATGTCTCCATTTGAACTAGTTTATGGCATTGACACAGTCTTTCCGACATCTCTTGCAGTTTCGGTGGTGAAACTTTTACAGGAGGCTAGCAGTGAGGAAGATGATTTTCAGCAAAGAATAAATCAGATGATCCATTTACAGCAGACAAGGGAGGAAGTTTTCCAAAACACTTTCAGATTGCAGGAGAAGATCAAAAAGATCTATGACCGGAAAACAAAAGCAGATAAATTCCAGCTTGAGGATATTTTGTTTTGGTGGGATGCTAGGAATGAAGATAAAGGCAAGCATGGTAAGTTTGAAAATTTATGGAAGGGACCCTACAAGATTGTTGCATACAGAGGACAAAATGCATTTCTACTCAAAGAGATGGATGTACAAGATTGTTCAGGAGGACTAGTCAATGGTAGGCTCCTGAAGCGCTACTTCTTCTAAGGTGATTTCTGAAATCACAAAGTGATCATTGTATTTACCATTTTCATTTTCATTGCAAGTGTTCAAAGGTACACAGTCATTTCATCTTGGGGCCTGATGTGAAGGCTATAAAGTTGAGCGATTTGTATCAGTTTGTGTATTTAATTCAGTCTTTGAAGTCTTGAGTCATTTTGAGTCTTGGGTTAGTTTTCATAGTGTTAGTTTCAGTTTTTGGAGTATCTTGACCGTATTACCCAATGGATGAGGCACTAGGTTACTTTTTCCTAGATATCTATGGTTCTTGGCACCTCCAAGGAGCTGCCATCCCCATTGGAGCCAATGTTAGTGTCAGTGTCTTCACACTGCCATCATTGTTCAAAATTTACCCTTTTGCATTTCATACTAGGAGTCCCATTCTAATGAGTTGCATTCCATTAGGTCATGTATCTACTGATGGTAGGGTTCATTTCAATTTTTCCCTCATGATATATATCTACTGACCTCCTTTCATGCTTTCCAGTTAATGATTCATGCTTATTTTTAGCTCATTTCATCAATTACTTAGGGTTTTTGCCATGGTAAAATTTTAGTGACTATTGTTAATAATGGTTAGCAGACACATGAGGATGATAATAATGATAAAAAAGGTTCTAATCTCTTAATTTGTAAGCCTAATAAAGTTCTCACCTCAAAACTAGTTTTGAGGTGAAAACAAAGCATTTGTATATTACTTTTAAATTTCATGTAATTTCATTGTTCTCATATGCAATAAATGGTTCCATGCTGCTCCTCGTCACTTGGTGATATTGCCAAGTACTTGCCACTGCAAAAGTCAAAGAATTTGAGCATCAGTCCACCTATCAAAGCAAAAAGGAGCAAGATAAGTTAAAAATCTTGGTTGAAGCCTCACTAGCCCATCAGAGCAACTTATGGTGGTTCCTTGTGCCAAATCTGAACAAGTTTTGATAAATTTTGTCTTTTTCAAATTTTGAAAACAGGAAATTGCCCTAGATGCACAGCGCCACCGGTGTTGCGATTTTTCCTGGAGCACTTTTTGGAGAAAAAGGCTTACATATTTGGATTCAGCATGATGAGAGCATCAAACCCTGAAATTTTCAGCAATTTTGGAGCAAATCTAGGTCACCAAAAGGGCAAAAAACTACCAAAAAATGAACTCTCTGCCTCTTTTTGGACACACAGAAGTAGCCTTGGGATATTTCACTCTTGAGGGGGCAATGACCCCTAAATGAAAAAATTCAAGATGTTCCAGAAACTAGACAGGAAGACCTTTCCAATGAGCTATCTTGGGCTCAATGTTGCTAAGGGGAAGGCCTCCAAAAGTGGTTGTGAAGCGGCACTGCGCACTTGGCTAGTGGCGCTACGCATAGAGCCAATTTGCCAAAAAATCCAATTTTCGCCTACTTTCTCTACAAGTTGACTTTTTCTCTCTTCATGGATGAATTTATGATTGTAATTAATGCCATTGTATGTAAATGTAACTGTGAAATGATATTAGAGGGTAGATTCATTAGTTTGAGGTGGTTTGGGGGTCAATGAATCAATTTCCATGCTTATAGAGACAAGTTGTTCCACTGCCTATATTCTTGTTCCTTGTTTGGAAATGGTTGTAATAGTTCCTTATCTCTTGGATTCGACCCCTGATGGCTAGAATAGGTGGTTTGATGTCTATATTAAGTATTTTTTCTGTCATTAGAAAAGGTTGGACTCTCTTGGATGCTCTGAGCTACATTGTACACCTTTATTAGCAGTTTGGCAAGGAAATAAACCAGGATTTGCAGCTATTTTTATGGGATACTTGTGGTAAAGTGTTTTTGCGTAGTTTCTTCTTATGTTATTAGTTTTTCTCATGTGTTATGTGTGCCACAATATAATTCATTTCTTCTAGCTGAATGATATCAAGATAAATAGGTAGAATACATTGTTTACATTTCTCTGCCTTGGGAAACCATTCAGTTTTTTATGTTTTCCACTGTTTGAGAAGGATACATGATCTTTGCATGCCCTCCTTAGCTCCTCAACAATACTAGACCTTTCATCTCACTCAATTTCAAGTGCCAAAGCACCTACCTATCTCGTCCCATAGAACACCCTACATCCTGACTTGATTTCCCGGACCCAAGACTGCCTGCTCTATTTGATCCAGCAAAAAACCCAAACAAAATCAATCAAAAACCCTAGAGCTACTATACCTAGCCTAAAATCCATATTTGATCTAGTGATCTTGACTGAGATTATCAAGGAGAGAGCCCTCTCCCGACCTGGTAGGGCTAACTACCAGGTTAAGCTTGGTTTGTGGTTATCCTAGGATTACCTCCCTTCAGCCTGAGGTCAATCTAGGCTCTAACAGGGTGGTACGTGGAAATCCAGAACCTAGATGGATCTTTCCTATGCTTAATGAAAGCTAAGTTCTCATGATTTGATTGATAAATTTAATTGTTATTATGTGGCTTTAATGGTTGTTGTCTTATTATTATTGATATGGTTATATGCTGGTTATAAGAATGGTTATGTGACAGTTCTCAGTCATGGCTCTTTTCATGTTTTTACTTGTAACTAAATAAATAATGAATGCAAGACATAATTGATGATATGAAAACTAATGTGAGAAGGTAGAGACCCTTCTTGTTAAACCTCAGTTAAGTTTTTAGTTCCTTATGTTGAAAATTTCATTCATGACCTGTAGGTTGCATATCTACCAAGTGTTTAAGAAAATCTCAATCCCAGTTGGGGATGGTCAGGCCAAGTCCTAGTTCCAGTTTTTGTTTGTAACCATTGTCTTCATGTATTTTATGAGTTTTGGAATTTTCATGGATTTATCGGAAGAGGCTTAGCCCCAACCCCAGAAAGTAGCCTTAATTCTCGCAGCTATTGGTATAATAGTGGCAGAAAAAGGCCACAGTCACACTGATGTAGGCCTATGGGAGTGACTCGGAACACATAGTCACATGGAGGCCTTGGAAAGGGAGCGATTGGGGGTGAAACTCAAGGAAAAAGTGAGTTGTCTTAGGGGTTGGACACGTGGAGGGGTTGGGTTACTCCTGGAGGTCCTGCGGCACCTGAGGGAAGTCAGTAAGGTCTTCAGTTGTCGACTCCATTTCCTCAAGGTCATATAGGAGTTTGATTCATATCATAGCAACCCTCGGCTCATGTTTACCCCAAGAAAGCCGGTGAAAGTGGGTAAATTTGGGAGGAGGCAGTTACAGGGTGGTATCAAAGCCAAGTTGAAATACTTGGACAAGATGGGATGAATGCATATTGTTATGCATGCATTTCCATGGTTAAAATTTTCATGAATGAGGTTATGATGTGAAGGTTATATCATTATGATGTTGTTGGTATGTTATGATGTTGATGTGTTGGTTGAGATAAAGTAAGAGATGCAGATAATCAGATCAAGGTTGCAACACTAGAATTTGGGGTAAGAGCAGATCGTCATACATGTATTGTATGATTGGCATGCAGGTATGTTGGTTAATGATTTTTATAAGCATTAGGGTTGTATACATGTTTTTCATTATATGGTTGTTGCAGTTACATGTATGATAGATGTAAGTTAATCAATGTGATCATATGTACTTGTGTCAGTTAGTCATGAAGGATAATAACTTGTTGTTATATGCATTGTGGTTGTATGCATGATGGTTATGGTCATTGTACTTAGGGTCTTGATGTTATATGTATCATGCTAAATTGGATTGGCCTGTGCAGATGGTTAGGGTTATGTCATTTAGGTATGAATCGATATACTTGTTATATTGTGTCATAATAATATACTGATTGTGCATATGTGATTGTTATGCATGAATGAAAATTATTTATGAGTTTATGATGTGAACATGTTAGCTAGTTACTGTTATGGATATCATGACCTTAATTATGTTTGGTTTGATATGTTGTGAAGTTATATCGTGCTAATCTATATTGATTGTGTAGACAGGAATAGCCTCCCCTGAGATATATTAAGGTATGAGTTTTCTTATGTCATCTACTTGGTGCTTGAATGTTTGATTATGTTGTCTATCTATGGTTTGAATGTTTGACTAGTTGCATGATAGGAGTTTGTGTCTATAAGATTGCATGCAGGAATGATCTTGTTTGAGATGGTTGAGTTTTCCCTTGGAATAATTGGGAACCCATGGGGATTGATTCATGGTGTTTGTTTTTAGTTTTAAGCCTTCGATTATTGTGATTTTTTTGCGCTTGATTTGTGGTTTTGTTTATTTTTGGTGCATTTCCATGCCACTTTGTTTGTGGTGTCATATTGTTACTAGTTTTCATGTTTTTCTTGTTGTTGTTTCTTGTTCTTGCCTTTTATGTTTTGAGGGTTTTGGGAATTGGTTTGGGAAAGATGAAAGTTGGTGGAGCTCGGGAAGATTTGTGTGGTATCTAACAAGTAATGCAAGAACTAGATGAAGCCTGAAGCATGCATAAAGGTAGCTGAAGATAAGAGTATGACAAACAGTTGGATTGGTGGGGTCCATTGAGGTAAATGGACAGTGGTAGGACAATCATGAGAAAGATAAGAGTAAAGCTAAGGTAAATGGATTTGAGGTGTCAAATGCATTGGCTATGTTGGGAACTATTGTTCTCAATGTTGTGCATGCATTGCATGAATAAAGGGAGTTCCATTAACCTAAAACTTATGATACCTATTAATTATGTGGTGATCATGATTATGCTAACGTGTATATATGTATATATGTATGTCGTTGTCTGACACGGTCGTCAGGGATCATAATTGTTTTATGTTGATGATTATATAGGTATATATGTATGTATGTTGTTGTGTGGTAGGGTTGCTAGGGATCATTCTTGTGGAGGAATGATTGTTTATGCAGGTGAATGACATGAAGAGGTTTATGGTTTATGAGGAATCAAGTGGGAAGAGTAGCTATGATAGATATATGAGGTCAGTATCATGTGGATATGAATTTATATTGCATGTTTATTCTGTCTATTTTTATGTTATGGACAAGTAATGCTGAGGGATACATCAACGAAGTGAAATCAATATGATCCATGACATGATGGGACAAGCATGGATAAGACACTAGAAGCAAGGTTGCTTGGTAAGTGTTATATACATATTTGGGCACTGCAACCCAAAACTCATATGTCCATAAACTAAGAGCTCTTTAGTCCCTAAAAGTTTTGTTTCATACCCCAAAGGATCATGGTCAACTGATGACATCATTTCCTAGAAGTTCCACCTGAAAAACTACTCAGAACTAGCCAAAACTGGACCACAATGACTACTACATGGTCAAGGTGCGATGCATACTAACTGCCAAACTAGCCAGGTGTGATGCATACTGAAATGGCCTTCTGTGGGGTGCGATGAGAGAGAATAGACAAATGGAAGAGACAGTTTGCTAAGTGGATGATCATGGAATCTTCCAGAAACTTCTCCTGTGACACTTGCCTCTCTGAATTCACCCAGTGATGAGTAAGAGATCAATGAAATTTCCAAGTGGAACCAAGAACTATCAGTGGAATGACACTAATCAAAAACCCAGAGCTGACTCACACCCTTGAAAGACATCTATAAATGGATCCCTCATCTGAGAGATCTAGAGGCTGGAATTTTGTAATTTGTAAGGAAGTGTTGTTGGTTTGTTGGTGAGAAGAGACATTGCATTGTTGGGTGATTTGCTTGTTCATGAGGTGAAGAGGGCTTCTACACTGGGAGGATGATGTTGGATCAGACAGCTGGGTTGTAATCCTCTGTTTTCACTACTATTAATAAAGTTCTTTGAGTTTTCCTCCATATAATCATGTGTTTATGAATCTTATTGTTTATGAGTGCAATTGTATGGTCAATGTGTTTCTGATTCTGCGTTGTTTATGATTTTCTAGATGGAGATGCTTTGATGGTTTTCTGTTACTTTGACTCTACAGGTACTCTTTGAAGTGGGACAAGCAGGAGAGGAGTGGAAAATTCTATCAAGGAAAGGATAAATCTAGCTAGGATCAAAGCGAAAGATCCAGGTTGGTCCTCTTTTCTTCCCTCTAATCAATCACACTTAAAGGAACTCTCAAAAGACTTTCATTGTTTGTTTCTAAGATAGCTACCCATCTTAGTGGGACTAGCAGTTCAAATCGACACTAGTTTTCCCTGAAACAAAATGGCGACCCCGCTAGGGAACGAATAGTTTGTTTTGTTTGTTTATTGTTTGCTTTATAAACTACAAACGGAGCCTGAAGTTAGCCAGCTAGCCTTTGAAATTCCTTTGCTATACAATTGTGAAGTAGATGAATGTTGCTTCAGTAAATCTTCGAGTTGGTTTATGAACTGAACATCTGACTTACAAAGCATTCTAAGTGCCTTTGTGGTAGCTCAGAACCTCATAAGATCTTACCCTATGCTTTGTTTTTACTATCGATCATTACTCAGCCTAAATCACTGAACTTAGCTGCAAATTTTGAGCAAAAACCAAACTCAGTTTCGCTCCCTAGTCCATCGCACTGTCTATAACTAGGCAACCTGTATGCATCGCACCTCCCGTGTGTTGCAGGTGAGATGCATCCCTGTTTCCCTGTGTTGCAGGTGCGATGATTGAGTGATACTGTTTTTCTCTCCAAGAGTTGGTTTTTTCTCCTTGTTTTCAACTTTATTCAGTAGTTTTGTTGTTCATGATCAATATCTTCTTGCTGGAACCTTCTTCCTTCACATATTTCAGCCTCCATCAGTTAGGAATTGTAAATGTTTTTGTGTTTTTGTGAATCATTTATAGTCTTCCTTTGTCGAAAGTAGCTCGATCAAACTGTCGTTTTTTGATGCAAGTGTCGTAATTGTCATTTTGAATCAAAAGAAGAGTGTAAAGTCTTCCTCTTCTAGATAGTTTATTGTAATTTTGTCACTGTACTTGATTTGAGTTATTAGTATTTGAAGTGTCATTTTGCAATTTTCAATTCAAAATCAAAAAGTGTCATCTTAGTCTTCCTTTCGTTTTGAAAAGAAATTGCTTGAAATGTCGCTTTGAAAGAAGATAGTTTAGATTTGTACTTAGCTTTCCTTTTTGGCATTCACACATTAAGGAAGTAGAAAACAAATACATGCATGTGCATTTGCATTTTGACTGCATGCGAAATTTGATTTAGGAAAGTGCATTTAGTGTATGCGTTATGCTCTTTGCTGAAAGAAAAATCATTATCTTCTTTCCTTTGCTGCTAGGATTTTCATTGCTAAAAGAACATAAACGACTATTTATCATTTTAGATTGCATATTTAGGAATTTTACATCTACATCATGTGGTGAACCTTGAAGGACAAACTTCTAAGCAAGATCAACTCTAAAATAAATCTCAATGAACATAAAAACGCTTTGGAACCTAACGCAACACATCTAGAAGTCTAGGCTAGAGACGTGTTCCGATGTCGTAAACCCTGGTAACTATCGTTTTCATCGAAGGTTGGGTGATTCCTCCTCTTTGATATGACAAGTGCCGGTACGGACTTGTGCTCCCTGTACCGTCAAGTATATATTGGGAGACCACAATAGGCTGATATCCTTTATCCTTAGGAAGCCGTGTCTGCCGCCCTATCGATCGCAATGCACTGAACACAGAATTTAGGAAGATTGACTGTCGTACATAAGTCCTTGGTAATTTCTCTATCATTTATCACCAAGGTGTATTTTTGCAGTTTTGCGATCGGTTTGGTAATCCCTCTGTCTAGATTTCCAGAGTAGTCACTTTCGTTCCTTTTCGACTTATTAAAAGAAAAGGTCCATCTAAGCACTTGTCACTTCAGGCTCATTAAAAATTGAAGGCGACTAGAGTCACCATTAGCTTTTTCTTGACTCTTAAAAATTGAAAAAGCAAGTTGCATCAAAGTGTCTTAAAATTTATTTAAATTAGAATAACATCCTTGTTCATTTGTTGATCTGAGGTTGAGATAATGGAGTCCACCAATCAAGGAATCCCTCTTGGAGGGAATCCTAGTCCTTTCTCCTCTTGGGGAGATATTGGTTCTCCATATATGGCTACATTGTCCCTTCCAGGAATCACAATCAGCCTACCAGTATGGATTTTCTCGACCTCTGTCGTTCAAAACACCGTAATTCCTCAACAATCTAATCAGCAACCAGATGATACTAAAGTTACCCTTTCACCTTCTACTTTGTTTGTTTCTCCTTCCCCTTCTTCCTCTTCGCTTGGTGAAACTAGTGACATTAAAAACCAAGTAGCTGAGAAGAAAAAGAAAGGGGAGGAGAAGAAGAAGAAGCTAGCTAAACAAGGGAATAACCATGCATCATTTGGCGAAAATCCACACACTAAACTTTCCAAACCGAAAAATCCATGTGCAATTTGCAAGGGGAGCCATTACCATCAAGATTTCCCTTGCATCCCGTAGATCTTGAGAGAATGGTCTCCCCGTTTGTACCATTCGGTGTCATCAACCTCTAACAGTCAAGATGACAACACACCATCAACTAGTGCAAACAAAGTCAATAGACATAAAGGAAAAGTCAGATTTCCATGTAGGTTATGTGAAGGTGATCATACTCTTCACCGTTTTCCTTTTCTGGATGAAGCCAAAAGCATTTTGGATAACCGTCTTGCTTCACTGCAGCGAATTCCACATGGATACAGGAAACTCTTACCAAGTCCTTCACTAGTTGAAAACCCGATTGACATAACTCAATCGTCAATCGAATCACCTATCATTGAAAGTGAACCTTTTGAGTCCATACCGGACCAAATTCAACTGGTCGAGATGGCAGTCGACCCAGTCTCGCCTTCAAAAGGCCCACCTTCGAATGATACAGTTTCCAAAGAGAATGAGAACGACACCGTTCAAATTATTTTTGTCGATACAGAGTCTAATGAACTTGGGGGCAATCCACCCATTCCTTTACAACAGGAAGAGACCCCCCTAGTTCATGAGATTTATCTGGGAATTTATCTGGTACCTCCTCCAAGCAGTCTAGTCGTTTTCTTTGATTGGAATCAACTAGCAAAACCCTGCCTTCCATCTAATGTACCATTCTGAATCATAGTACAAATTTAAAAAATGATCATGTCTAGCACTATCATATATGAAGGGGCTTCAGTGAGTATCCTTTCCTCAACTGCTTGGAAAGCGCTTGGTTTGCCATTGCTTTTGTCTGAAAAACAAAATTTGTCAGGCTTCAACAAAGGAACTAGTCGATCGTTAGGGATCCTTCCAAAGTTACCAATAAATTTGAGAAAGAAAATTGTTCATTTGAAGGTCATGGTAGTCTAAGATCTAGTAGATTACAATCTACTCCTTGGACGTGACTATATATATAGCATGGAAGATATTGTTTCCACATTCTTTTGAGTGATGTGTTTTCCACATGAAGGCAAACTGGTGCAACTTGTCGACCATCTTTCATTTCCTGGTTCAAACACAGCTATGAATCAACCATCATACCTAAATGGTCTCTTCGCATCAACAATGTCTCTTCAACCTTCATTTCATCCATCTAATTACAGCGAGTAGTTCGGTGAATGTGATGAAGTTTAGGGGGCATGCACCCTAGTCTGCTTCGGCAGGCGAACCTAGAGGAAAAGAGAGATTTTCTTGAAAGGCCTTAATGCTTGGACTGAGGAAAAATTCTCGTCTAGGTTATGTGATCAGTCTGAAACACTTATTTCCTTTGCATGATTGTGATTGGAAGCTCACACCATTCACCTCTGTACGTTATGTGATTGGAAACTCACACCATTCACCTTTGTCTATTTCGATGGACAAAGCCAAGGAAGGGTTTTTGTCTGCCGATAGAAACAATCTTGCCTAACTGCAGGGACTTCCATTTGGTAACCTGGAAACTCTCCTTTTATTAAAACACCTGGGGGCATGCAAACCTTTATATGCAAGTGAAAAACGAACTTTGATTTTCTTAGTTTGTAGGTTCTCACCCCTTTAACCTCATAGCTCAGTCGTTTCTAGCCTGCATAAAAAGGCCATGAGCACATGTTATAGTAGTGTTCAAGCTCATTAAAAAATAAATCTACCAAGAGACATTATCAAAAGACTGGTAAGAGCAATGTTCCCGCAAGGTTCAAGCTCGTTAAAAAATCAACCTGCACTGAGCATAGCTTTCTCCTGGTTCAAGCTCATTAAAAAATGAAACCACCTTTGGTAAATAACCCTTGTGATTGCTTCGCTATCAGCCCATTTGAACCTTGATTTTGTTCCTACCGTCACCTCCATTCATTTGGCTGACCATACACTTCCACTTGATTGTTTACCCTTTTGAGGAACAGCTGCGACGAGTGATTCTGATTACCACCCTCTTCACACTGCCATGTTTTGAGAAGTTCCAAACTTACCTGGAACCAGCTGCTACCCAGAAATACCACTCGTTCCTAAAAAACCGAGTCCCTTTTAAAATCTTTTTAGACTTGTTAAATATAAAAAAATTGTCGAGCCATTAGCCTTTCTAGCTCGTTAAAGTAAAGGGAATGCCATCCCTCTCATATATTTTAATCTTTTTGGACCTCAGGGATTATTAAACAAAAAGATCAAGTGCTTGTCTTTGTCGGCTCATTAAAATGATCGAAAAGTCATCCCTTTCGTATTATTTTATACTTTTTTGGACTTAAGGGATTACGCCATGAAAAAGGACTGTTGGAGTTTCCTTTTCGTTCCTTTTCAAACTCTCTAAACATGAAAAGGACCGAGTTATCTTTGTCGTTAAACTCGTTAAAAAAATAGCAACAAACTTGTCCACCCAGACAAGAATGAGTCTCACTGACGCTAGGCTTGCGAAACACAAAGCAACAGGTTTTCCCGAAGGGAAAATTATAGACCAAGCATATGTTATCCTCCTCAAGCTTCACAAAAATAAAGAGGTACTGGTCAGCAATGTCTAGCGAAAAGGGAAGAAAACTTGAAGAACTTTATTGGTAGTAGGTCGCTCTTGAACATGACACTTTCACTCCATCCCCATGATTGAGTTGGGTTGGGTTTTTTCATTCACCATCACCATTGGTCCTCCGTACCATCCATGGGGTTAACGCTACCAGTATGTATCAGTGTCACCGACATGTTCAAGAGAAGTCATTCAGAGAATTCACCATCCAGCAAATGCCTCATCCATTGCAATACATCCACCCTTCATTTTTCACGGCCATCATTCGTGAACCTTATATCATCAGATCGTTTTCACCTCCACAAAAATCATTTGCTCCGTTTCGCGTCGTAGATGTGGGATACATCAAGGCCCTCCTACCACAGGTCACTTCTTGTCGACATCAACTCATTATCCAAGAAGTTGACTTAGAAACAACCCTTTCAGTACTTTGAAGCTTGCATGCCTCAATGGAAAGTTTCTCACTTCCAGCGACAGGTTTACATCAATGAACTTCGACCGAAAGATTTTGCGTGGTGTTTGACATCGGCTCATATATTCACACCACGTGAATTGTACTGTAGTACCTTGAGGGTCATCATCATTATCGGTGACTCCTCTTTCATCTGTTAATAGCTTACATTATTGGGTGGTAATCAGGCGATGTCTTTCCATGTTCGACTTCAGAACATCTTTTCACATGGATCGACTTGTACATTGGGCGAAGATTGAATGAGTTTTGAATACCCTGGATCTAGTTTCATCCATCCAGGCTGTGATATATTTAGGAACATAAAGAAATCAAATGTGCACAAAATCTACACATATAGTCATCTAAGCAAAAGAATATGACTCTTCATGCGAAGAATCACCAGTCTACAACAACAGACGATTGTCTGTCCTATGTACATGAAAATGAATTTATAAAGCTGAGCATGGGAATGCCCGCCTCAGCTAGATCATGAAAATAACATGATGATGATGTATTGTATTGTATCTTATATAGGTCACCTTCCAGTTTGAATACCTCAAATCCTCATGATAAAGCATTTCACCCGACATTAGAAGATTTACGACCTCATGCTTTAGGGGGCAGCTGTTATAGACATATTTGGGAACTGCAACCCCAAACTTGTATGTCCATAAACTAAGGGCTCTTTAGTCCCTAAAAGTGTTGTTTCATACCCTAAAGGATCATGGTCAACTGATTACATCATTTCCCAGAAGTTCCACCTGAAAAACTACTCAGAACTAGCCAAAACTAGACCATACTGATTGCTCCATGGTCAAGGTGCGATGCATATTGGCTACCAAACTAGCCAGGTGCGATGCATACTGAAATGGCCTTCTATGGGGTGCGATGAGCGAGCATAGACAAATCGCAGAGACAATTTTCTAAGTGGATGATCATGGAATCTTCCATAAACTTCTCCTGTGACACTTGCCTCTCTGAATTTGCCCAGGGATGAGTAAGAGATCAATGAAATCTCCAAGTGGAACCAAGAACTATTAGTGGAATGACACTAATCAAAAACCTAGAGTTGACTCACACCCTTTCAAGACATCTATAAATGGATCCCTCATCTGAGAGATCTAGAGGCTGGAATTTTGTAATTTGTAAGGAAGTGTTGTCAGTTTGTTGGTGAGAAGAGACATTGCATTGTTGGGTGATTTGCTTGTTCATGTGGTGAAGAGGGCTTCTACACTGGGAGGATGATGCTGGATTAGACAGCTGGGTTGTAATCCTATGTTTCACTACTATTAATAAAGTTCTTTGAGTTTTCCTCCATATAATCGTGTGTTTATGAATCTTATTGTTTATGAATGAAATTGTATGGTCAATGTGTTTTTGATTCTGCATTGTTTATGATGTTTTAGATGGATATGCTTTGATGGTTTTCTGTTACTTTGACTCTACAGGTGCTCTTTGAAGCGGGACAAGTAGGAGAGGAGTGGCAAATTCTATCAAGGAAAGGAAAAATCAAGCTAGGATCAAAGTGGAAGATCCAGGTTGGTCCTCTTTTCTTCCCTCTAATCTATCACACTTAAAGGAACTCTCAAAAGACTTTCATTGTTTGTTTCTAAGATAGCTACCCATCTTAGTGGGACTAGCAGTTCGAATCGACACTAGTTTTCCCTGAAATAGTAAGGATAGTGTGATCTTAAGATGTACAATATTGGTGTTGTGTACATGTAGCATATGCAATATTGTGTACATATGATGTTGTGTGCATGTTGCATATATAGTGTTGTGTTCATGTTGCATATGTGGTATTGTGTATGTATAGCATTGTGTGCATGCTGCATATATGGTATTGTGTACATATGGTGTTGTGCACATGTTCTATAATGGTGTTATGTACCTATGGTGTTATGTATGTGTTGTATATGTGGTGCTATGTACATGTTGTGAATGCGGTGATATGTACATTTGCTGCAGTGTACATGTTGTATATGTGGTTCTATGTACATATGGTGCAGTGTAAAGGTTGTACATATGATGTTGTGTACATATGGTAAGGTGTGCATGATTGTACATGTGGTGTTGTGTGCATGTGGTGCTATGTACAAGTGGTACATGTAGTGTTGTGTGCATGCGGTGTTGTGTACATGTTGTGCATATGGTGCTATGTACACGTCGTATAGCTGGTGTTGTGTACATGTGGTGATGTGTACACGTGGTGTTGTGTACATGTTGTGCAGGTAATGTAGTGTACATGTGGTGTTGTGCACATGTTGTGCAGGTGGTGCCATGTACATGTTGTGCTATGTACACATTATTTAGGTGGCACTGTGTATAGGTGGTACTGTGTACATGTTGTACATGTGGTATTGTGTACATTTTGTACATGTTGTATTATGTATATTTGGTATGGTGTTACAGGTATTGTGCAATTGTTATATCGTGACATGTGTATTTGTGGTATGGTACGGTGTGTGCGTATATGTGTTGTGTTTTACATCGGGTTTAGGTGTATGTGTTTTGTTTTACACTGGGTTTAGGTGTATGTGTCATGTTGTACACCGAGTGTAGGTGTATGTGTTGTGTTGTACACTGGGTGTAGATATATGTGTCGTGTTGTACATCGAGTGTAGGTGCATGTGTTTTGTTGTATACTAGGTGTAGGTGTATGTCTTTTGATACACTGTGTATGTGTATGTGTTGTAAAATGTTATGGGACATATAGGTATGGGATTATCTGGACGCCCTTGTTGTTGTTATTGAGGGTTGAGGTGGTTTAGTCTCTGGATGCCCTTGTTGTTGATATTGGGGGTTTAGGCGGTTTAGTCTTAGGATACCTTTGTTGCTGATATTGAGGGAGGAGGAAGTTCAGTCTTTGGATTCCCTTGTTTCTTAAAGAGAAGGCACTGGGTGCTTTCCGAGTTTGGCAATTTATTTAGTGTGTGCATGGAAAGGATAAAGAACAAGGCATAAATGAGAATCATTGAAAGATAAGTATCAATATTTTACTTCAGTTTTTAATTACACATGTGATCTATGATTATGGTTTATGATGGTTACATGTGATATATGATTTTAATTATGATGGTTGTGTTTTGAGCTAATCGGATGTGATATGTTTATACATAGTGATTTGGTCAAAATCTTTTTTGACTTGTTGGATAAGAAATAAACAGGATTGCAAGTGTACCTTATTGATGGGACACAAATGAGGTACGGTTTGAATTAGTTTCAATTCCTTTTAGTCTAATGGAAATTATGTGCTTGGTATAGGAAAGAATGGAAATGCCCAGGTTGGGTGGTTGAAACTGACTGCAAGGATTAGCAGCAGTGGAAAAAAGAATTGGAACATGAAGCAGTATGTTGGTGAAGAATCCAAGAGCAGGGCCATTGTGGGACACTAGTGCCTAATAATGTTCATTGATTTCCATGAGCATGCTATGATTAGTATGATGGTTTGAGGTAGGTATATGCCTTGGTTTTTTTACCTTATGATGCGAGGAAACCTTGCTAAGTGATGGATCGCCCAAGATAGGGGATGCTGAGGAACTTGGAAGGTTAGTGACTGCACATAAGGGGGTGGACAGATTTCCCAAGGGAATTTATAGAAGAGAAGGGAAGGCAGGAGATGGATTTTTTTTAGTCATTAGCATTTCCATATGGAATCATATGCACATTGGGAGTGTGCCCTAGAACAATGAGTCGGTAACCGTTCACTGAGAAGACAGGTGGCACAAGATTGTAGTGTTGGACATTGGATGCAGGTTTGAATTTGGTAATGGATTTTGGACTTCTTGGGAAGGAGGTGAATCTTGGTATTACCTCGAGGGTGGAGGTGTGGATCTCTAGAATCCCTTGTTGTGGATGCAGGAATCCTATCCTTTTATTGTTGGTTGAGAAAATGTGCATATGTGTATATCTGTATATCATTGTAAATAATGTATCGAGATGGATTTATAAAGATCCATAGACAGTATAGTTATTTTCAGGTTGAAGCAAATGTGCATAGTATATGTGGTTTTTATTGTATATACCACAATGAGCTATGTTATAAAGCTCCAATAAGCATTATGGTTGTCATGTTGTCATGATTTTCATGATGGTTATGTTGTTGAGAAGAATGTTATTGTAAATATTGTAATGAGTAGGGTTATAAAGCTCCAAAGGCAGTATGTTTTTGTTTTTCAGTGGTTTTGTTTGGTATAGGTGTGGTTTAACATCGAGGATGGTGTTCCCTTAAGGGGGAGGGTTCTGTAACAACCTTGGGTTAAGAGTTCATGTAATAAAAGTTAATAAAGGTAAAATAAGACCAAGGGAAAGGGACACTTATTCCAAGCTTAATGTTGGGCAAGAAATCCTAGTGGGAATCACTTTTTGTGTTTTATGGCTAAGGGGAAATTGGAAAAGGTAAGGCTTTGAAAAGGAAAAAAGGTATTTTTGGCATTTTATTTATGAGAATAAAGAAAATTACGAGAAAAGGACGGTGAAAGGTCACAGGTTTCATGTGAGGACAAAAATGAAGGAAAATAGAGGAAAAATGAAGAAAAAGAGGCATCAAGGATAAAAAGGATGTTGAGGATCAGTTCATGACCTATTTTCAATTCATTTTCAGAATTAGTCTCAGAGAGGAGAAGAGCACCAAGAGGAGAAGAATATCAAGCAAGAAAAGGAAGGAAAGAAAGCAAATAAAGGACAAGGAAAGGAAAGGAAAGAAAATATCAAGCAAGGAAAGGTTGGCTCAAGCAACTTCAACATGAATACTTGTAGGTAACATATTGCATTTATGATTTCCTAGCTGGTTTTTACATGCATGGTATGTGCATGTTGGTATTTTTTTATCTTGTTATCGGTGACATGGTTTTTCCAGGTTTTGATAGTGGTTTCCAGCCTTGCATTTCCATTTCTGGATAGCCATGGTGTGATGGAATTGTTCTCGGTTTTGAGCTTTGTAATTGTCAGATGATGTTTTCAGAATCCGAGGTGGAGGTGGTCTCAAGAAAATTCCCAAAGGCCTAGGAATCTGTTGACCGATAATGGCGGATATAACACGGTAAATCCTGAGGGTGGAGACGGGAAAATTCCTCAAGGATGGTGAAGGAATTCATAGGCATTCCAAGATCGGTTTGGTTTTGTGATCTCGAGACCGGTTTAGGTGAGATCATGGTATGGTGAGGGTGGAGGTGGTTTAACCTATGGATTCCCTTGGTTGTTTCTAGAATGGTTTATCCATGCGATCCCACATTCACGCTTGGAATATGGCATGGGGGTGACTGACTTAAAGAAATATCTGGTTCATCCATGTCCCGAACCTTGTTGGCTCTTGCCTATATTTAATGAAAGCTAAGTTCTCATGCTTTGATTGGTAAATGCACTTGTTATTATGTGGCTTTAAAGGTTGTTCTCTTATTTTTATTGATATGGTTATATGCTAGTTATAAGCATGGTTATGTGATAGTTCTCAGTCATGGATATTTTCATTTTTTTACTTGTAACTAAATAAATAATGAATGCAAGACATAATTGATGATATGGAAACTAATGTGAGAATGTAGAGACCCTTCTTGTTAAACCTCAGTTAAGTTTTTAGTCCTTTATGTTTAGACTTGCATTCATGACCTGTAGGTTGCATATCTACCAAGTGTTTGACAAAATGTCAGTTGCGGTTAGGGATAGTCAGGTCAAGTCTTGGTTTCAGTTTTGGTTTGTAAGTATTGTCTTCATGTCTTTAATGAGTTTTGGAAGTTTCATGGATTTATGGGAAGATACTTAGCCTGAACCTTGGAAATTATCCTCAATTCTCACAGTCGTTGTCACAACAATGGTGGAAAATGGCCACATTCGTACTGATGTAGGCCTATGGGAGAAAATGGCAACACATAGTCGCATGTAGGCCTTGGCAAGGGAGTGACTAGGGGTGAAACTCATGGAAAAAGTGAGTTGTATCAGGAGTTGCACACTTGGAGGGGTTGGGTTACTCCTAGAGGTCATATGGAACTTGAGGGAAGTCATTAAGGTCTTCAGTGGTCAACTCCATTTCCTTAGGGTCACATAGGAGGTTGAGTCATATTATAGTGACCCTCAGCTCATGTTTACCCCAAGAAAGCCAATGAAAGTGGGTAAATGTGGGAGGAGACGGTTACAATTGAGCCTCGATATTGCATGTTGGTAGAAAATTATATTAGTAATACCAGCTATTCAATGTGTTTATACCCATATTTGAAATATTGACAATCGAGCCCACCAACATTTTGGGAGTTTGATGTTGTATCGTTTATATCGGTGTATTGGGTCACATAATATAAGAACATATATATACCAAATTATCCTAAGGATAGTTCCATATCATCATATCGGTAGGTTGGGTCGCTAATATATCGACTTATTGACCATATAAAATATCATAACCTTGAGAGAATTTAACCATGCAATTTATGGAATTCACCGATATTGTGAGACCCAATATGCCACGTGGGCCTAGAAACCTGGATCAACACAAACCAATATGTTTCCAAGAGTTTCCATGGGGTAGCCATGTGGTTTTATGGATGATGATGTGGCCTTAAAATGGGAACAAAATTGAAGGGACATAACTTTATGCATGTAGCTCAAATTGATATAAATTTTATATTATTAGAAAGCTCTTGACAAGTAGATGATGATGGTGGTATCAAAACTGTGATTTGAGGTGATGAAAGAAAAATGATATTTTTTATAATTGCATCTTCACAATTTACCTTGAAATTTAGGTCTAATTACAATCCACAAACCGCAATACGACATTAGGAAGTTGGGTGTGTTACAAAGTGGTATCAAAGATAAAGTTTAGCACTCAGACTGGATGGCAGGGTTCTTTTCCAAGAAAATTGCACTTTGGCTGTCACAGTCTATTGTTATAGCTTGTTGTACTAACCCCATACTTGAACACAATCTCTACAACCAAACCGCTTCCTTGCTTGCATGAGTGGATGCCATATATTCTACCTCTGTAGTTCAAAGTACCACTACAGATTGTCTCTTACTCATCCAAGAGACTGCACCTCCAAATAGGTTAAAAACATACCCACTTGTAGATATTCTCTGATCTAGATCTCCAGCCTAGTCTACATCAACAAAGCCATGGATGTCCAAAACTTTGTCCAGTCCTAATCTTCCTTGGTAGCACAAACCATAATCACTAGTGCCACGCAAATACCTGAAAACCCGCTTCACTATTGTCCAATGCTCCTTCCCTAGTTTTGACATAAACATGCTCAATACTCCCACTGCATGTGCAATGTCTAGTCTAGTATATACCATTTCATACATCAGGCTAGAAACTACACTTGCATATGGAACACAGGACATGTCCTCTTCCTCTTCTTGTGTCTTGGTACGTTGTTCAACAGATAACTTTACACCTACATGAATAGGAACCTTCACCGGTTTACTGTTCTACATATTAAACCTTCGCAGTATTGTCGCGACACATTCCTTTGGTTTAACCAGAGCTTCCTCTTTGCCTGACCTCATTTAATTTCCATGCCCAAAATTAGTTTGCAACACCAAGATAGTTCATGTTGAATTTGGAGGACAATTGGGTCTTCAAATCCTGGATAATTTCTTTGCCATTTCCAACTAGCAACATATCATCCACATACATGAAATAAAACAGTCACCAATTAATTTAAAATACACATAGTGATCTACTTTTTTTCTTGTGAAGCTAAGTCCTTGTATAAATGTATCAAATTTTTGATACCACATCCTTGGTGACTGTTTAACCCATACAAAGACTTTTTTAACTTGCATACCAGTTCTTTCTTACCCTTCATCGCAAAGCCTTCAGATTGCTTCATGTAGATCTCTTCTTTTAGATCCCTGTGAAGGAATTTTGTCTTCACATCCATCTGTTCTACCTCAAAATCAAAAGCAATAGCAACAGATAAAAGTAATATAATGGAAGCTACTTAGGCAACAAGAGAAAAAATATCACCAAAATCAATCCCAACACCTGGGAATAACCATTTTCTACCAACCGAGCTTTGTATTTCTCCACCTTTCCTTATGGATTCATCTTCTTCTTGAACACCCATTTTCTACCAATGGGCTTCCTTCCAACCAACAACTCCACTAGATCCCAAACCTCATTTTTGTGCAAAGATGCCATTTCATCAACCATGGCCTCTTTCCAGAGTTTTCCATCCTCTGAATCTATTGCTTCCCACATAATTCTGGGATCATCATCAATAATAGATAAAGCATTTTTTAATAGAAAGCAAATGGAATATACCTTTCTGGCTGCCTTCTTTCTCGAACTGATCTTCTCACAGCTGGAGTTCACGGCTCTTCATCTTTTGATTCCTCTTCTGCTGTAGAGTTTCATTCTTCCTCCTTTAGCTCAAACTCTATCTTCTCAAGTTCCTTTCGTAGGACTTCATGTTTAATCAAATATTTCACCTCTCTAAACATCACATCTCAGCTGTACACAACCTTCCTTGTTACTGGGTTACAAAGCTTATAACCTTTTAAACCATCCTTATACCCAATAAAGATGCACTTTTAAGATTTACTATCTAACTTGGTTCTTTTCTCCTTTGGAACATGTACATAAGCATCACATCCAAATACCCTCATATGTGAAAGAGAAGGTTTCTTACCAGTCCATACCTCTTGTGGAGTCTTATCTTCCAATGTTGATGAAGGTGATCTGTTGACAAGGTAACATGCATTCTCCATCGCCTCTGCGCAGAATTCTTGTCCTAACCCGTCACCACTGAGCATGATTCTTTCCCTTTCCATCAATGTCTTATTCATTCTGTTAAGAAATTTACTGCATAACATAAATAATTACTGAGAGGAATAAATATAAAAATAACCAGCAACAACCATAAACACATAAACACAAATGTTTATCCGGGAAAACCCCAAATCCGAGGAAAAACCCATCCTAATAAGATCTCATTAGCATTAGCTAAAACCCTGGCCAATCTGACCAAGTGAGCCTTCACCGCTCGCCTCCAGGTCTTGCATTACAATGAAGTCCTTCCAGCCTTTTATAAGCTCCATTACATACAATACCACAAGCATAATATTATGGGTGCACAATACCATGTGCCCAAAAACCATCACTATTTAACCTGGTCAACTTTGACTCTATCTTGAGTCAAGTTTACCTAACAATTCCCCCTTAAACTTGACTTGGGGTTCCTTGACTAACTCCAACCAAACCTGCTAAGTGAGACAATCCCGCTCACTCTAGCTCTTACCCCACTCAGATTTTTTACCCGGGGTATTGTTAACCCGACATCCCCCTATCACCTAGGTCTAACCCAGACTTTACTGGTGATCACTGAGGGGTACACATGCCTTACCAGGTCTTATAGTAGTATGCCCATTTACATGCAATAATTTTGACTTCATTAATTTATTTTTTTTGTTTATTCCTGCTGCGATACTGATCCATGCTCTCTCAATTTGATTTGCTCAAAAACTTATATCAAACCACTCCAACTGCACTGCGATCCCTGGTAGTTACAACACTATCTTCCGCACATTCTCCTTGAGGTTCTTCCACGTAGAATTGTTCCACCATTATTTTCCAAACCCAAATCTGTAAAAACGCTGCATTGATCTCATCAGGCACTATAAACCTCTGGCATCAAAGAATCCCTTTGAAGCCAATATCTGGCTCTGATACCAGATGTTGAGAAATTTACTGCATAACATAAATAATTACTGAGATGAATAAATATAAATATAACCAGCAACAACCATAAACAAATAAACAAAAATGTTTATCCAGGAAAAACCCAGCCTAATAAGATCTCATTAGCATTGGCCAAAACCCTAGCCAATCCGACCAAGTGAGCCTTCACCGCTCACCTCCAGGTCTTACATTACAATGAAGTCGTTCCAACCTTTTATAAGCTCCATTACATATAATACCACGGGAAAAATACTATGGGTGCACAATACCATGTGCACCAAAACCATCACTGTTTAACCTAGTCAACTTTTATCCTGAGTCAAGTTTACCTAACACATTCTTTCTGGAACTCCATTTTGCTCATGTGTGTATGGAGTAGTCTTCTGCTGTGCTATACCACACTTTTATAGAACTCTTCAAATTACTTCTTGCAAAACTCTCCACCGTTATTAGTCCTCAACACCTTTATCTTCTTCTCTGTCTAGTTTTCCACCAGAGCCTTAAATTCTTTAAACCTGTCAAAGACTTCATATTTCTTCTTGAGGAAATATATCCATATATTCCTTCAGAAGTCATCTATAAATGATACATAGTACACAGATTTACCCAATGATGCAACCAACATAGGTCCAAACACATCACCGTGCACAAGCTCTAATATCTGTTTTGCCCTCTTACCACCAAAGGGGAAATCACTTGATTTTGCTTCCAAAATACACAATTTTCACAGAAATCAAAATCTAGAGAGAAATTAGACATACCTTCTACCATACCATTACGACAAATTATTCGAGGGCCATTCTCTCCAATATGTCCGAGCCTTTGATGCCATTGCATGGTCTTTTCTCCGGAAACCACTAGGTTTTCTCCTCCACTTTCAGGAACCACAAAACTATTGCACCCATAAATAAAAATGCTACCTTGAAGCTTGTATAGAGTTCCAATCTAGACTCCCCGCATCAATACCAGTGCTCCCCGAGCCATCTTGCAGGTATCTTTCTCGAACATTGTTCTTGCATCATCTAACTCGCTTATAGAAATTAGATTTCTGGCCAATGCAGAAATATGAAGAACACCTAGAAGTGTTCTAATCCTTCCACCTTGCAAATTCAACTTAACTTTTCCAAGACCAATGATTATAGCCTTCCTATTATCCTCTAAGAATACATCACCACCATCATATTTCTCATACTCGGAGAACCACTATCTATGGGGAGTGAAGTGAAAGGATGCACCCGAGTTAATCAACCATGCCTCATGATATACATGTGTGCTTGAAGAAGAAGCCAAGTACACCTCCCCACCTTCATCTGAGGTGGTTTTCACCTCTGTAGAAGGAGCATCATCAGATCCCTTTCCTTTCTCAGGAGCTTTAGATTTACAGTCCCATTTTTAGTGCCCTTCCTTTCCACATTTCCAACACACCTTTACAGGTTTTCCTGGAGATTTAGATCTCCCTCTAGATTTAGATCTCCCACTCAAGGATTTTTATTTATTTATTTATTTTATTTTATTTTGTTATTTATTTATTTATTTATTGATTTTATTTATTTATTTATTTTTTTTTATTTTTTTTTGGTGGCCATCCTTGTACAAACAAGGCATCACCATTTTGGCCCTCCATATTTTTCTATCTCATCTCCTCCAACACCAAGGATGAGACTATTTCATCAAACTACAAGGAAGTTGCATTGATGCCTATTGTAACAACTAGACTATCCCACGAATTTCGTAGAGAACACAACAAAATGATGCAGTTATATTCATCTGGAATTTTAATATCAACAGATAATAATTGGATTACCACAATATTAAATGTGTTCAGATGCTCTGTCATCGAGTCTCCATCTTTCATCCTCAGGTTATATAAATTTTTTCCTAGGAATAGTTTATTCACCAGAGACTTAGATTGGTACAAAGTCCCTAACTTTTCCCAAAAAGCCTTTGCCGAAGCTTCCCCCAATACATTTAACAATATTGAATCTAAGATACACAATCGTATTGTGCTCTTTGCCTTCTGATCCAACTTCACCCAGTATTCACCTGACATTGTTGTTGGTTTGGTACCCGGATCTACAATGATCGACTGATCTTTATCCACCAACACATTCTCCATATTGAGTTTCCACAACTCAAAACTCTGACCATTAAAATTCTCGATCTCTATCTTTCCACTGCTCGCCATCTTCTTTCACACAAGAATCGATCCTGCAGATATCCCACTAAACAGGGTCTACCACAGGCCTGAGTAAATCCCCTCAGCAGCAAAGGCATCCCCTTGAAGCTAAAACAACTCTGATACCAAATGTAGGCTTTTACCCTGTACAAAAATTAGCTGCATACGAATTCTAAAAATAGAAAATAAACAATGGCAAGAACATAAAACATAAAATGCATATACACATAGATTTTTCCCTGGATCCCAAAACCGGGACTACCAGATTGATTTTTCATGATGTTCCTTTCAATGTTACAATACATATATATACATGTCAAAGCATCCATAAACCCCAATCCATTAACCCTGGATTAGAACATAATCGTAGTTCCCTTGACCGGATCTACAAAATACCACGGACCAAAAACCATTGTGCCCAAAACCATATGCGAAATCCATGCACACAACCATAGGTAGGTCTACCCACCTAATATAACACAACCCAACACCTCTAAGCGAAAGCTGAGCCTTCTTCACGACTTCATGGTAGTCTCCTTTTCCATGCAATCCCTTGCATCATACTACCATAAACACATAATTGTCAGTGTATAAATAAATATAACAATATACAAGTTAGTTGACCTTGTTATGCCAAGAATGTTTCCTTGTAGCAAAACACATTTGTGCCATGTCTCAAGGGAATCTAATTCCCTTGACATATCTAGCTTTAACTAGACACTAATGGTTATACCTGTCAAATACATGTCCATGAATATAACACATATCCACATAATTTTAGACGAATTAGGGTTAAGAAGACTTATTGTATGCAAACCACTCATTCATCTAGAATTGCAGTTTCCAAACATAGCCAAAGGAATTATCACACAATTCCTTTCTTTTACCTTTACCTTGTTGCAACTGAGTCTTACTATGTACTGTCACATCACCCAATGAATAGTTATATAAGCAAATCAACTATTACCTTGTCATATTGATACCAAGAATTTTACCCTACAACTGCTCACACATGTCAACCACATGTTCCAAGTATCAAGAGAACCATATCTATCAATTTGAAATCAACCTTTACCAATACTAACAATCATGTCATAATCCATAGTCAAATCATAGTCATTAGACATAATGTTACAATTGTCATCTATTACACTCAAGTACATGTCATCTATCTCAACACATGTGTGAGTAAAACCATCTTAAAACATATCATTTCTTGATGCAACCATATAGACACATACTCATATCATGCGATTAATCAAACATTCAAAAACATATAGACGACATAATAGACAACAACACTCAAACACCAAATAGACGACATAATCAAACATTCAAGCACAAAGTAGATGACATAAGCAAGCTCATACCTTAATGTATCTTAGGTGAGGCTATCTTGTATGCAAAATCAATCTAGTTAGCACAGTATAACTTCACACCACATCAACTCAAACACAAATAAGATCATGATATCCATAATATCCATTAACTAACATGTTCAAATCATAAACTCATAAACAATTATCATTCATACATAACAATCAAATATGCATAGTCAGTCTAGATTTAAAATATCACATAATATCACAACATATTTATTATTAACTCATACCTTAATGTCATAGCCCTAAGCATCAAGTTACTAGCATATAACAATAACAAAATATAACCTAATAATCAAGCTAATTATCATATAACAACAACAAGTTAACCTATAACATACTCAACAACAACATATAACATAATCATCAAGTTATCTAACATAAAACAACAATAGCAATGAATACAACCACAGGTTACTATCCTTCATGACTATCTGACACATGTGCATATGACTACACTAATCAACTAGCATCTATCATGTATGTAACCATAACATCAATAGAATGAAAGGCATACACATAACCATAATGCATATAACAATCCTTAACCTACATACCTGCATGCCCAACATACAAACCTATATGACGACATGCTCTTGCCTTGAGTCCAATGCTACAACTTCACTTTGATGGTCTTCACCTCCTACTCTATCTTAGCCAACACATTAGCATCATAACATACCAATATCATCATGATGACCTAATTTCATACAATGACCTCACAATGCATGTTTGACCTACTATACATGCATATTTATAACCATGACAATGCATGCATAACAACATATAAACACTGACATGCATAACAAATGCATATACAACCATACACTCATGATGACACATCCCACAACAACACCACCAACCTTCACATGGCGACATCACTACAACCATGATCAACACCATGCAAACGAACAAGCACATGGACTAAGAGCATAAGGAACACATATGCAACTGACATGAATGCATGTCCAACACATAGCCCATCTAGTCTGAGGGGTGAACCATGCTCTAATACCACTCTATAACACCATCCTCCCACATCTACCCAAGTAACCGGCCAACAGGGGTAAACATGTGATGACAAGTTACTATGAAATGATTCGACTCCCTATGTGTCAGTTAAGGAAGTGGAACCAATGGAAACACACCATACAAACCTTCCACATCAGCAATTGAACTCCCAAGAGCCAATGCAACCATTCAGGTAACCAACCTGTCATGTGGAAAGAGTTATTTTTGCGGACAAAACTAACCTCCCTAGAAGCCTAAGACTTACTAGTGACAAATAAGACAAGTAAGAGAAATCCTTCTCTAAACATGCATTATTATATGAGAAACCAAGTGTTTTTCGATCCTACCTGAAGTCCAACACTGTTGTAGTAGTCTAGCCTCTTCGATCCAGATGAGCTCCTCCTTCACTTCGAAACCTGCATACACTAACAATCAAACGATTACATAACACCTGAATATCTCATAAAAATAAACATATTGAACATATAAACCAAGGAGTATATGAAACAATTCATTAACAACAAATCATTGAGAAGAATGGACTTATTTGTATTAAAGGAAACAAAAAAGAACCATTACAACCTGAGCCTTGGTGTTGTGCAAGTTCCTCCCAGGGTCCAGCAAGAGTTTTCCTCTACTTTGACAAGCTCACCCACTTCCAAATGAAACAAGAAAGGATGGGAATCTCTCCTTACAAGCTTACACAAGGAAGTCCTAATTCCAGCAACATCTACCCTTTGGAATGTTCAGCTTTCAACCTCCCCTCCTCTGGCCCAAGGCCTGTATTTATAGTGTTCTAGAGGAAGTTATTCAGGTCCAACATCAATGGGATACTCCCTCTTTTGGATGGGGTAGCTCCTCTCTTGATGGGATAAGTTCCTCTTTCATAGGGATGCATGAACCATCTGGAGGTGCTCAATACACGTCAAACATTCTTCTAGAATGCTCTAGAAATGACCACAAGTAACTTTTTTAAGATGAAACTTCCGCCTTTTGACCTTTACAGGGGTACGCACCCAACCCTTGACATACAAAGTGTACAAATATGTAGGTATAATGAACTTGGAGTGCGTACACGCAGGTAAGGTAGAGAGAACCTGGGTACCCAGAGATAAACATGATTTTTAATGACTTTCTCTCTTTCTTGAAGTTTGACATGGAGAGGAGAGGTATAAGGCTTGCCAAGGAGGATAGTATGACTGTTGATGGAGCCATACTAACTGCAGATAGTCATGGTGACAAATTTCAGTGTAACACAAGGGATTAGTTCCTCCTCTTATGGGATGCATGAACCACTTGGAGTGAACAATCCACGTAAAAAATCCTTCTAGAAAACTCTAGAATTAACCCAAAGTGAGTTTTTTAAGATAAAAATTGTGCCTTTTGACTTTCACAGGGGTACACACCCTCCCCTTTACATACAGAGCATATAAGCATGTAGATATCCTGAGCCAAAGGTGCGGTTTACCCGCAAGGAAAAAAGTGAGAGAAAGTGCGGAACCATAGTTACATTGCTTTTTGATGTCTTTCTCTCATTTCTAAAGCTTGTTTTGAAGAGCTGAGGTCTGAGACTTGCTTAGGAAGCTGGCATAGGTGGTGATAGACCCATACCGACTGCAAATAATCAAGGTGACGATATTTTTGTGTAACAACAGGGCTGTTACATGCTCCACATGTAGGTTCTTACCTTCCATTTTCAAAACCCAATTCTTCCCTAACATGTTTGTACACTACTCTGAAAAAAAGAACAAATGGCTACACTCTTTCCTCAGCAACGAAGCCAAAATGTGGAGCTATAAAAAGGGTCTCTTTCACCTCTAATTACCTCACAATAATATGTCAATCCAAGAACGTTTTGTTATTTCAAAGAGTGTCTCAGTCTGAGCTTATCATTTGCCAGAGTAATGCTAGTAGCACAATGTTTGAAAATACAAGAGTAAACAGATGCTTGTTTACAGCTAACTACTTCAAAATATTAAACCACACATTTGCAAAGCTAAGTAATTTATCAGTCAAGGGTTCGGTAGCAATAACCCATCCCTTTGGAAACTGATGGAAAAGGAAACCAGAGAACAGATCGTGGATCTGGGAGCCGGACAGTAGATGTCAATGCTCACTATAGCTTGAGATCGTTCTTCACACCAAAATAACAAATGACAAGAAATGGAACAGAAAATAAGAAATAGAACAACAATTAAGAAATAGAACAGCAGTAATGGAACAGTAATTACGAAATAGAACAACAAATCTAAAATGGAATAGCAACCCTGAAATGGAACGACAAATCTGAAATAGAACACCAGTTAAGAAATAGAACAACAACTAAGTCTAAAAAGCAGTAACACCTTAGTCTCTCAGATCAAATGTACTAATCGTGATCTACAGGAATCAAATGGAAATCCTTCACTCTTAAGGGCGGATTGAATAACACACCAAAATGGAACAGCACTGATTATTGATGAATTATGGAACAACGCTTGAAAACCATACATACACACAGCAAACTTGAATAGTAATCTAATCCAGTTATCACGTCAGTTAGAAAGAGTACGATTTCATTTCAAAATAGAACAACATTGTTTATAAATCCAACAATCACAAAGAACATCACTTCCAAGATGAATTATGTAATGTTAATGAACAAGTGCACAGCATAAAGCCTCTTTAATTAAATAGTAACAGTATTCTATAAACACTAGCAGTATTATATTAACACCTTAAAGGAACAGTGACACGATGCAGAATCAATGTCTTTAGAAACCTTAATAATTTAAACATAACAGAGCATGTGATGTAAACTTACAAAACACATCATATTACCAAATAATGCCAATAAGCAAACCACACAAAAACCAAACGTAATGGTACAAGAGAAAGTGTCCTCCAGGGCTAGGCCCTTAGCCTCCAGGGGTACACTGCTTGAAGTTATTCCAGACTCACAGATGAAATAGTAACCAAATTTGTATTAATGCATAAAGTGAAATTACAATAGAGCAATTCTTAACAAGACTCGATGATCAAAGTTTCAATCTTAAAAGGAAATTACATAAACACAACAACATCTAACTCTCTTTTTTTTTCCCAAGCTTACAGTGTTGTGCCTTTTATAAGGGTGAAGGCGGAGATATCTAAGTGCAGAAACAGATAAAATAACAATCCCTCAGGATCAAGGATCCTGAGGGATTCGCTGAACTGTTAGTCCTCGGTCATTTCTTTTCTTTCCTATGCTGAGCCGATATCTCCACTTCCTTTCCAGGCCTGATTCGCTTTGATTTGCTTTGCCTTTTTTTCATACGGTCTCCCGTCAAAGGGACAATGGTTAACCCGTCCTTGTCTTTTCCTTTGGAACGGCAACTTCTCGTTTTTCCTTCTTCCTGCATAAGGAAATGACAATTATCAGTGTTTTCGACTTGCATATTAATCTCACATGTTTTATTATAATTCTTTATCGTTTTCCAAGTTCATGATGCAAAAGGTTTGTAAGTTCTAATAAAAAGACGTTGAAATAATTATCAAAGACATACCTTCTTTAGTACTCCACAACCACCTCCATCTACACTACCACTAGTCTCACCATATTCATCTCCATCTCTGCCCACCCCACCTCCACCACCACCACAGTTCAATATGGTGAGCACGAAAAACTGCTGGTATTCAGAGGAGTAGGGAACGAAGATCTAGACCAATTTTGGTTCGTAGTAAGGGTGGTATGGGAAGCACAAGGAGTCATGGATGACAATATAAAGAAAGCTACGCTGGTAAGCATGTTGCAGGATCACGCACTAACGTGGTACATTAAGCATTCTAATGACCATCCAAACATAGAAATCACAGATATCCAGGCCACACTGAAGAGGGAATTTAGCCGGCCAAAATTAGAGACACAATCCATTATTGGGTTTAAGGAAATTGCGATGCTCCTAGTCGAGACCCATTAGGATTTGGACCAGAGACTGAAGAGTATGATTCGCAAAGCCAACATGATCTTGACAGATGGACAGCACTGTGCATGATTTGTAGTGTCACTAACACCACATTTAAGGACAATGCTATCACAACAAAATCTTTCCACCCAGGTCGAAGCTTTGGATATGGAAATGAGATTACATGAGACCCCAATACAAGATCTTGGTTTGGGAGTCCAACAAATCCATGCGCAACTGCAAAATTTGTGTTTGGAAATGTAGAGTTTGAAACAGGATAGGACACCTCGGCAAGAGGCGCACGAGGAGGTATGGTGCGTAAAATGAAAAGGCTAGGGGCATGATAAGAACCACTATCTAGTTTTCATGAATTACTTGGCAAGAGGAGGGCCAATGTCGTTAAGACCTGAGCCACAAGTAAGACCGAGCATGGCACCTACATTGTGGTGTGTGATCTGTCAAATAGGATGGAAACACACTATGGATAATTGTCATCTATTGCATAAGTATACGCGGATGTCCTAGCAATTGTTTTGTAATTTCTGCAGGTCGGTAGGCCATGATGAGCACACCTGCAGAAGGTACGAACTAATGATGGATGGGACTCTTGCCTATAGGGTACAAACCAAAATGTGAGCCCCCAACCCAAATTTAGGAACGGCACACGCTGGATTTCAAGGGCGCGGACGAGGTCGAGGTGGAATGGGACTAGGAAGGGGTCACAGACAACTAATTTGTTACAATTACGAAGGGCTAGGACACTATGCCTGTGATTGTATGTATCCGACGAGAACATCATGTTTATACTGTACTCAGCTTGATCATGAGGCAAAATACTGCCCTACATTCATAGCAAGGCTATGTAAAAAAGGGGTACTCCATCCTCGCCCGACTCAGAATTTGCAAATGATGAGGTCTGAGCCACGCGAAGAAGACTTGAATGTAAACATATTGCTTAGAAGCGGTATCACAACTGGAGATGATAAAGGTAAGCAGTTAGACAAAAGTGTGTGGGTTTGCAAGGCTCCTACAAAGGAACCTGAATTTGATTTGAGCCTTCATGAAACTTTATGTGACATCAAGGCTGTAAAAGGACTACAGGAACTTATCACTAGGTGCACAAGGTCAGGAGAACCATGTGTGGTCCAAAAAATTGGAAAGCATGTATTGTGCGCAAGAAGGGAAATGAGATTGACTGCGCAAATCGGAGAGTACGAAATCGATCATGTAATTCTAGATTTCGGATCGGATGTGAATGTACTGTCAAAACAAACATGGGAATGCATGGGAAAACCCATGCTACAATGGTCTCCTATCCAATTACGAATGGCAAACCAGCAAAAGATCTTACCCATGGGGATATTGCAAGGGGTAACGGTGGATATTGAAGGTGTGAGCTCGCTGGCAGATTTCAAAGTGATAGAGATTTCCAATGATAGTAATCCCTATCCCGTGCTACTCGGAATAGACTGGGCCACTGATATGAATGGAGTCATAAATCTAAAGAAACGCAAAATGAATTTTGAGAAAAAGTCACTATGTGTAGTAGTACCGCTAGATCCTACCTAAGGAGTGCGATACACTAAACTAGTGCACAACAAGGATAGCAATGACGATCTCGATTATATTTATAAGATAACCACACGAGAATAGGATTGGGTGAATCCAACGAAAGCTCTTACACTTTAGATTCAGACAAAGAAGTAGAACAATGGCAGAATCGACTGCACAAAGTAACAATGCTCAATTCCAACATGATGATAAGATCACTGCACTGCTTTTTAATGGAGATAAGTGATCTACCTAGGTACAATGAGTTGACAGTGGTGGATGAATTTCTGAACAAATTTGAGAGCAAAGTACTAGAACAGCAACGTTTTGACACTCTCAAATGGGCACTGTGCGCTACGCCCGCAATATGGTGGGGTACGCACCATCAGAGTTTCGAGGATTGGTGAGAATGCACAAGGATGATGTGCCTATGATTTGGAAAGCCCTAGCTACAGATGAGATCCGGTTACGAGGGGCAAGACATCATGTGTGCCCACCTTTCCCGATGGGTACAAACATATGACATGTAGCCCACATAAGTGCACACCAGTCCCATAATAGAAAATTGGAACAAAACGCAGTTGCAGGAAAGGCGAAGCACGCCAAAGTTTATCCATGGAGAAGCATTTGACAGGCTGTGTGAAGTGTTGAACAAGGTTCACAAGGTGAGACACACAGATTGGGACCTGCGCATACCAGCAGTTCGATGGGCCTATAGGACCATGTGCAGAACCCTGACCGTGAAAGCGATTCCAAGGCTGTGGAATGAAGTAAGGACTGTAATCTCTAAGGAGCATGCAAAGATGAATACACACGTAATAGCACCCATAGGCATGACAATTTGGGAAGCTAGGGACAAAGAAATCACACAGCTATGCAAAGAAAAACACATAAGAATTCAGGAAGCAATTTGGCAAGGGAACCTTAAACTTCGTGAACTTGAAAAGGACAGGGTATAGCTAAGGAAGAAGAAAGATGTTTTAATGGACGCAAAGGTCAAGAGGCTGGAAAACGAAATCAAGGGAGCATGTCTCATCGATAAACCAAGGATGGCAAGGCAAGGTGTGGATAATCATACTAATGAATTAGAGGATTATCATAGAGCATTGGTTAGTCTGTTGTTGTGGCTAGGACCGCATATCACCAAACACAGTAACCAAGGAAGCACATTGAAAATAGTAGAGTGTGTTGCACCGATCGCCACAATGACAAATAAGGAATTTCCACAAACTATGTTGTAGGGAGGTATGGAGCCCCGCACAAGTGGTACGACCACCTGACTAGCCATAGGAAGAATAGTCTTAGCGCTCCAGGCAGCCAAAATGGAGCGCAGGACTATAAATTATTCTTCTTGGGACCTACGCGCTCTGAGAGGTGCACACAGGAACAGCCTGTCACAAGGTTCACGCCCGTGCATGGAGAGATGTGTTGCCACACAGGTTGAATGGGAAGTGATCGTTGGTGTCACTATTCATGACGGGATGTCCGATTTGAGGCCAAATGGAGTGGGCGGTAGGAATTTAAGAGAAGATTTATGGGAAAGATTTAGGAAAATTTTCTGCCAAGGAGACAATGATGGCCTGGAATTGGGCGGAACAGTCGAATTTGAATTCAAAAGGCACTATAAAACTCCAAGGACTAGCCAGCAGACAACACTTGGTCATTTGAGACCTGAGCGGTTGAACAGAGCATAGAGTGTTGAGAGCCGAGCGATAATAGAGCCCCTAAGTTTGCAGAAGACCGCATACAGTGTAGAAATGATGACGACCACTAAGGATGGGTTGGGAATTGAAGAACGAACTGTCGGCAAGATCGCGCAGACCCCCATGGTACAGGATGTTCCTAAAGGTGCTGGGGTCGTAACAGAAATCCCCAAATCACCCCAGATGTCAAAACCAAGGAAAGATAGGCAGACAATGGGACCAGTACGCATGTCCCAGAGGAATCTGTGGCACAATAAGTTATCAATGGAAGAAAAAGGAAAGGCAGCCACCATTGAAATAGATGAAGAGGAAGATGACTTGCAAGCCCTATTTGTTATTGCAAAGGAAGAAGAAGACATGGAGGAAGACATCCAATCGTTGTGCTCTGCAGAAAAAATTCCCGAGTATGTCCCTCTGCAAAAAAGGAAAACCAAAATACCAAAGGATCTGGATGCAACGAAGAGTGCACTCTAGAACCTCCTCCTCCCCGATGGAATTACCTTTGAGGGCTCGCACCTAGGTCACATGCCCACCATGAAATTTGAAGACTAGGACCTCGTAGATAGCGAGAAGTTCCCACACTTAGAAATGGAAAAGCAGATGAAGCATAATATCGAGGGGCTAGTGATAACATTAGAGCCGCAAAAATGGTTGCGCAGTGTGGAAAAGGCC
Source organism: Pinus taeda (assembly GCA_000404065.3). Taxonomy (NCBI): domain Eukaryota; kingdom Viridiplantae; phylum Streptophyta; class Pinopsida; order Pinales; family Pinaceae; genus Pinus; species Pinus taeda. The sequence continues at coordinate 100,457 of APFE030724760.1, forward strand.
GGATTGCTGCATTTGCTATGGATACCACATTTCTAGTGCACCCATCACCATTTTTGTCATCAAGTAGCTACTATTCCTGGTGCATGATGGGTATCTATGGTTGGAGGAGTCTATTCCCATCAAGGTTGACCTCATCCACTGAATTTCTTGGCTTCCCTGTAAGGGAAAGGACCCCATGATGATAGCCGGGAAAAGCAGTGATTTGGCTCTCCCAGAGGCCATGAAGGCAAAGTATAAACTAAAGAAGAAAAAGAGGGGTTACACTATTACCAGTATTAAGGAAAAAGGGGTGTGCGTAGCCACCCAACTCCTGGTTGGTAAAGTGATGAGAAAATGCCTCGTCGATGAGGTACTAGTGCTGGTCTTTGTGTTGGCTGAAGAGTGTACGGAGGGGGTCTAGTTCAACTGGGTCGAGTTCCTCTGCGAGGAATTTTTGCTACATTGTCACGAGGCCCAGGAGTAGGGTAAGACCTTCCACTTCACATGGTTGTTCTTATACATCTTGCTGGTAGCAGGAGAACTACCGAAGGATGGTCAGTTCCTGAGCATTGACCAAGACTTACCAGAGGCCACAAAGTACACTTCACTCTAGGCTACCAAGGACGCAAAACGGATTCGCGATACAAATATTTTTTGGGTGCTCATGGAGGCAAGCATCCAAATGTGGATCAATAGGAGGCCATGCCTATTCCCTACAATGCACAACAGTCTACATATTTTTGTAGACTTCAAGGTGGATATGCACAACATATACATCAGGGCGCAAAAGGATTTGGTGCAACAGTAGACAAACTTCCCATTTATAGACAATGACAATGTGATCTTTACAATGTTAGAGATATGGTCTCTCAAGTGGTGCGACCTAGATTTGGTGGAACTAGAGAAGGTAGCAACATAGAAAAAGAAGGATGATGCCAAATTGTGCGTCACCAACTGGCCGAGAGAAGGCAGAACGAAAAAGTAGCAGCTAAGGTAAGGGCAGTCTGCGAAGCGGCACAAGAAGTCACGGAGTAGAAGAAGGCCACGGAAGCGGTAGCAACAGTGCAAACAACAGAGGCTACAATAGTGCACACAGAGGAGGGCCAAGCAGCATCCGCAGGGTAGGGGAAAAGGACAAAAAAATTGCAAAAGAGAGCGTGGATCCAAGGACCGCCTCTACCCAACTCAAATGGTCGCACATCGTAGAAATATCGAATCCAAGAAAGAAAGTCAAGGCCTCAACGCTGGCCATCGACCCAATCACCTTAACTGAAGGTGATCTCCATGAGATCAGCGAGATGGTTCACAATGTCACCATTGAAGCGCTCCAAGAGTTTATGACAGAGCAGCAGACTGTGTTGGAGGCCCTAAGGGTGCAGTTATAGGAGTTACAGGTACGGTCCCCATAGGAAGGTACCTTGTCTACCCATGTCACAGCAGGCACGTCAAAAACAGAACAGATGCTAAGTGCAAAGATGGAAAATATGATAGTATTGCCAGATGGAGTGCTAGTCTTAGAAAACACGATGGATCAGGTGACACTTAATATGATGAAAGGCATTGGCCTTAATTTGGTTGCCCTTCCTTTAGACACACTATATCAGCTACAGGATGGGATAACAGCAAAACTCCGCGCCAGGGAGAGCCACGCGATCAAGGTTCTGAGTGAGCATAAGATTAATATAGAATATCTTAGCTTGCAACACGATGAGTTGGTGTTACAAAACCAACAATTGGTGTAGACAGTTGATGACGCTTGCTGACACATCCCAAAGTTGTCCATTGCAGCAGATCTACCGGCTGAAGTGTGGGTCCACTATTTTGCAAGTGGAGTCCGCAACGCGTGAGAAGAAACAACAAGAGTGCAGCTGGAGCTGAATCTCCAGATTGTCGAGTTGCAGTTGAAGGTGCAGCCTTCCACTCCCCTAGAGGTTAGAGAGGAGCGCACCAGTGCTATTGTAGTAGGGATGGAAGAGATTGGAGGTGCATTCCGCGACTGTAACAACATGTTGGAGTAGGCGCTTGAGGTCCTCATGATGTTGCAGGTGGACCCCCACATCCAGCGACTAGAGATTGAGGCACGTGAACTCTAGCAATAGTATGACAGCATCAGAGGGAGTACACAGACAGTAGTCCTTACTCAGCAGCTTGCAAGGATGCAATAAGCCAAGGCATTAAAAGAGCAGGTGGACACGGTGCGCCACAAGGAAGCAGTTCTCGAAGCATGTGTCTAGCCATGGATTGACAAAGCCTTCATCATCGTGGCAAATATTGAAGGAAAGCTCGCACAGATTTAGGGGATGCATGCACAGATGCAGCGCAACACACCAGAAATAGACGGTTCACAAGCAATAAAGTAGTAGGTTCAGCAAGCAGCAGCTCAATGCACTGTAGATATCCAGACCGTTTGGGACCAGCTAGAGGGACTCCGCTCGAAGATCACCGCATCGATAGAGTGACTCAAGTATGAGTCACCTTGTTTGTGTTGGGGGCCTGTTGGGAATGGAATCCCCCCACAACATGTTTTGGGGCTCAAAGCCCAAATTTTGAGTACTATTGTTGTAAAGACTCCATGAATTGTGGGTGCGGAGCACAAATTGTATGTTAGAGTCATAGGGTTTTCTGCCCTAAGTTTTGAATGTAGTGTCGGCCTTCCTATGGTCCATGGACCATGCGATTGTATAAATAGAGCAAGGCTCTAAGTTGTAAAGAGAATGAGAAACATGGAGAAAACAAATGGATTCTAGAAGATAGTGAACATAGAGTAAGACTCTAAGTATCTTGAGTCGAAGTAGTAGGAAGAGGCTTTACAACTGAGTGCACAGAGGCCTAGTAGAGTCCACAGCTAAGTGCACGAACCCCTATAGCTAAGTGTGTAGGGTAGAGTCGAGTTTGTAACCAGAGAGAGAGATAATAAAGAGATGTTTGATTCCAAATATCGTGTATCTATTTTGAATTATAATATGGTTGATATATTTTGAAATTACCCTATTTTATTTATTGCGCACACTTGTATGAATGTTAAACATTGTTAAGTATAACTAAACACATACAGATAAGCTAAGTTGTTCAACTATATCAGGTTAATAGTAAGGATTTGGGTAATAACATTGTTCGGGCCCTGAGTAGGGCTGCGTGAGGGCAGCATCGCAGGCTGCAAGGTACTGATTGGTACGCATAGTGACATGTGCGTAGGGTCAAACCACGGACCACTTGAAATCATCAGACATCTCTAAGGTGAAGAAACCTGGTTCTATCACCCTCCCATACTACTTCAGGTGAGACCTCAGTCCATGCTCCACGGATTGTTGCAAAAGGGCCAGTAGTACCAGGATTTGTTTGGCTAAATCACCTCTGAACTTGGGTCAGGCCCCAACAAGCCAACAACTTTTAGTTCAATAATTTTTCATTTCCCAAACAAATTTATATATGCTACTTCTGTGAAGTTAACTTGTGTGTACACTATTGTGACTAGAGAAACCAGTGTATATCCAAAGAACTTATTATTTAGTTAATTTATCATGTGTTGATCTTTAATGAGTGCATCAGTGACTTGTTAAACAATGCAGTAAAAACATAATAAATCTTCACACATGAAAACGAATATTTAAGGTGGAAACCCAATGAGGGAGTAGACCACGTGTTGTTGTCGCCTCTGTCTTATTTTAATATAACGAAAATCTATTTACAATCTTGTATTGGTGCAGACTCATACCAGTATGCAAGCTCCCACCTGCAGAAGGGTACAACCTTCTCTCATTTTCCAGCTTCTACTGGAAGGAAGCTACAACCCCCTAGATCTTATACTAGCCAATGTGTTTACTAGTATGTAGGCATTGGCCTACAGAATGCTACGACCTTCTCTCTTCCTCCAGGGACCAAATTTCATAAATTTTCAGACTGGATGCTCCTGGTACACAACAATACAAATGAAGGCCTTGTTTCATCAAATTTTCATATAGGACCCATCAGAACTTTCAAATTGCATCAACCAATAATCAGTTAATATGAACAGTCAGATCACTGTCACCAAAACATTGTGCTAAGCCCAGAACCATGTAACATTATTCAGAACCAGCTGCAACCTAAAAAATCATGCATCATAATGTATACGCTACTTTATTGAACCCAACCTGTGTGTATACGCTACCTGCATATACCTTCAGAACTACTGAAACATAAAACTTCTGAATCAAATCTGTACCAACCAGAAATATATTGAACATCTATTGTTAACTTACAGAGCTTGAGACAGGCAGTAGTAGAGATAACCCTTCTCACTTAAACAATCAATCAATCAAACACAAAACTCCTTATGCATTCAATTTTACGTTCAGATCTAAGAAGACTTCATACAACAGTAAGACAGCAGAACTAATCAGATAGATCAATCATTTCTGAAGAATCAGCTTTTCCTTTATATAAGCTACTTGAAAGAGTCAAACCTGTGTGTATACACACCTTTACCGAGGTGAACCAACATATAGATCTACAAATATTAACTCACAACTTTTTTGCTATTTCAAACTTCGTAAAAACCCATATCATGACATTTAGAGAATAAAACAGATGTACATAATCAGATCTAGCCCAACCAATATTAGATCATTCAATGATAAGTCATTTCAGGTCTCATGATCCTGATCCAACATTGAATTCAAGGTGCACAAAATATTTCAGATCAAATCACAACATATCCCCTACAACATAAAATATACTTCAGATAGAATTATTCATGAAAAGCCCTTTTCACTTGCATACCATGGCCTTTTGATCTTCTCCTCCTTATATAGTTTTTTTGGCCTTTCTCAATACCTCAGACCAAAACCACTTAGGACCTATGGTATTCTTGGATGGGATCAAATAGTCGTTACTCAACTCAATATTGTGGGCTAATACCATGGTATTGACCCCTGGTATTCTTTACTCTTGGATTTCCTTGTTTTTCCAACATACACGCACTTTTCCTCTTGTGAAAGTGTGTGTATATGTATACGCTTCTTTTGTTCTGTGAACCAACATGTATATGTTGTTTTGACTAAGGGGACCTGCGTACACGTCTTAAACTACTTTACACCATCCTTTTCCTTCAATTTCTTCATTTTGATGAGTAGGCCTTAGTTTCGTCTTCTTGTTCATCTGTTACACTGTGAGTTGCCTTTTATCAAAACTGAACTGACCTGTGAGTGAGTCGCCATCAAGGACAACACTTGTATCATAATGCCAATAGAAGCTAATATGGAATCTAAGATGGATGGTTTAGAAGAAAAATTAAAAGAAAACATTGAAGGTTTGAAGAAAGACATGGAAGTTTTGAAAGGAGGTTTGCAAAAGTTGCTACACGAAATGCTTCCTAAAGGTGAAAAGGTAGTAGAGGAAACTCATGATGAGAAAAAAAGTAATGTTAATCATGATTTCATAGAATCTAATGTTGGATTTAAGACTGACCATGTTCCAAATATTTATATGAGGAAGTTTGATGGCAAGGATCCTGTAACATGGATACTACAGATGGAGCAATATTTCAATCTCCATAATGTGAAAAACACACTAAAGGTACGCAGTGAAACTTTATATTTGGAACCCAATCAGTTTGTATGGTATCAATGGCTTTTCTCTTGTAAAACAATTGTCACTTGGTCAACTTTTATGGAGGAAATGATAGCCATTATGAGGATACAAAAAGTAGCACCTTCTTTAGCCAATTGATAAACCTCAAACAAAAGGGTTCAATCATTGAGAACATTGAGGAATTCCAAAAATTGAATATAAGGGTAAAATATATTCCAAAGGAACATAGGATTGATGTGTTCATAGTGACTTTAAATGATAACATCCAACATGAGGTCTACCTTTGGGAACCTCTTTCATTGGAGAAAGCATTCAGATTGGCAAGAAAAATTGAAAGAAAAATTATGGAAACAAAGAAGCCTACAACTCACAACTATAAAAATGTAAGTGTTGCTGCCCCTAGCCTTCGACAACCTACAAGGTTCACACCACAACAATTGGAAGAAAAAAGAGCAAAAGGGCTTTGTTACAGTTGTGATAGAAAATACATTAAAGGTGATAAGTCTATTGAAAAGAAATTATTTTACATAGATTGTGAAGAGGAGGAAGAAAAGGAACAAGCAACGTCAAAAGAAAAGGATATACACCAGGAACCAAACCTAGATAAAGAAGAAATGAATCCGACCATATTTTGTAATGCATTGGAAGGAATTACCACTCCTCAAACCCTCAAGATAGAAGGATATATCAAGAAGAAAAAGGTAATAGTGTTGATTGATTCGGGTAGTACCCATAATTTAATTCATTGTAAGATAACAAAGGAATTGAATTGCTTCCTATATCCAACACAAGAGTGTCAATTCATAGTTGAAAATGGAGGAACCATAAACTGCTCCAGAAAGTGCCATAATATAAAGTTATCCATGGGAGAATATATATTGAATAACTTAATACTTTCCATTCCAAAGGGTGGTGTTGATGTTGTACTATGAGTCCAATGTCTACAATCTTTGGGTACGATAGATTTTAATTTTCAAGAACGTTTCTTGAAAAAAAAAATGGAAGGAAAGGAATTTGAATTAAGGGGTATCATAGGGAAACTAGGAAATATAATAAGCTCTAATAGCATGACAAAGCTTCTAAATAAAGAATAACATGGTGTAATTTCACAATTATGTTCACTAGAGGTTCCCACATTGAAATCATATATTTCTCCAGATCTCTAAAAACTTTTGGAAAATCATTCCAAGATATTTGAGACTCCCAAAGGCCTCAAACCTATTCGTGATCAAGATCATGTTATTCATTTGATTCTAGGAAGTGTTCCTCCAAACATTAGGCCTTACAGATATCCATATGCCCCAAAGATAAATTGAATATATGGTTGTAGAAATGATAGAGGGTGGTATATTCTCCCTATTCAGAGTTCTTTCTCTACTCCAGTAATATTGGTGCACAAAAAGGATTGATCATGGCACATGTGTCTAGATTATAGGGAGCTCAACAAGCTCACTATTAAAGATAAATTTCCTATTCCTATCATTGATGAATTATTGGAAGAATTACATGGAGAAATTTACTTTACCAAGTTTGATCTTTGTTCAGGATATCATCAAATCAGAATGAGGATTGAAGACATTCTGAAAACAACATTTAGAACTCATGATGGTCATTATGATTTTTTGGTGATGCCTTTGGGCCTTACCAATGCATCTTCTACATTTCAAGGTTTGATGAATTCCATTTTGAAACCCTTCCTTAGAGAATTTGTGTTAGTATTTTTTGATGATATACTAATCTACAGTAAGTCTTGGAAGGATCATGTTCAACATGTTGAAAGGGTGCTCAAACTATTGGAGGAGAAACAATTATATGCAAAAGCCTCCAAATTTTTCTTTCGAATACAAGAAGTGGAACATTTGGGTCATATTGTATCTCATGAAGGTGTTAAGATAGACCCTAGAAAAATTAAATCCATTAAGAAATGGAAAATCCCCACATCCATAAAGCATATGCGAGAATTTATCGGGTTGACAGGGTAAGATTGCAAGCTTGTTAAGAATTATGGGAGAATAGAAGCACCTATAACAACATTACTGAAGAAAGATGTATTTTCTTGGACTCCAGAAGAAACAAAGGCCTTTTAACATCTTAAAGAGGAAATGTGCGAAGCACCCGTCTTAGCTACACCAGATTTCACAAAAACCTAAATTGTGGAATGTGATCCCTCAGGAAATAGAATTAGTGTTGTTTTAATGTGATAAGGAAGACCCATTGCTTTCAAAACTCATCCAATCAATGGAAAGTATTTACACAAAGCTATTTATGAGAAGGAAATGTTGGCAATACTACATGAACTTAAGAAATGGCGACCTTACCTAATGGGAAGACACTTCAAGGTAAAAATGGATCATGATAGTCTTAAATACTTTTTAGAACAAATATTATCTTTAGAAGAGAAGCAAAAATGGGGGACAAAGTTGTTGGGTTATGACTTTGAAATCATCTAGAGAAAAGGGAAGAAAAATGTTGTTCCATATCCACTCTCAAGAAAGGATGAGGATGTGGAAGCATTGTTTTGTGCCATTTCTATTATCCAACCAGATTGGATAAATCAAGCAAGGGATGGATGGAAGAATGAAGAAGAAGTGTGGGAACTCATTCAAAAGTTGCAGCAGCATCCCAATACATCTTATACATTTAGCTGGAAAATTGATTCGTTATGGTACAAAGATCACTTATACCTTTGTAAGAATTCCCAACTCAAACAAAATATTCTTTTGGAATTGCACACTTCTCCCTTAGGAGAACACTTGGGATTTTTAAAAACTTACCATAGGGTTAAGAAGGAATTTTTTGGGATGGCCTTAAATCTAATATTCAAAGGTTTGTGGTGGAATGTTTGGCTTGCCAACAAAATAAAGTTGAGACAATTAAGACTCCAGGTTTGTTACAACCCTCATCCATTCCAAGTCAACATTGGGAGGAGGTTTCAATGGATTTTATCATAGGTTTACCCAAGTCTCAAGGAAAGAGTGTCATCATGGTGGTAGTTGATAGACTTACTAAATATGCACACTTTTGTGCATTATCTCATCCATTTAAATCTAGTAGAGTTGCTACTGCATTTATGGAAACAATCCAAAAGCTACATGGAAACCCAAATATTATTGTAAGCGTCAAAGATCCCATTTTCACTAGAAATTTTTGGACAAAATTATTTTCTTGTTTGGGTACTCATTTAGCTCATAGCTCATCTTATCATCCCCATTCTGATGGGAAAAATGAGATAGTGAATAAATATTTAGAAGGTTATCTTCGTTGATTTGTATCTGATAAACAGACACAATGGGTCAAGTGGTTGCCTCTAGTTGAATGGTGGTATAACACTTCCTTCCATACTGCAACAAAAATGACCACATTTGTGGCACTTTATGGATATCATCTACCGTCTGTCACATCACATTTAAGAGAAAATTATAAGGTTCAAGCAATGGAAGATCATATTGAGCATCAACAACAAGTTCTCCAACTCCTAAAGCATAACCTCACTTTGGTGCACAATAGAATGAAACAACAGGCAAATCAACATCAAAGTGAAAGAAGTTTTGATGTAGGTGACTGGGTATTTCTACGACTACAAACCTACAAAAAAATATCCCTCAAGCAAGATAAGAAGGATAATAAATTATCACCAAAGTATTATGGTCAATACAAGGTGTTACAAAAGATTGGTACTATGGCATACAAATTGGAGCTTCCTGCATCTTCATGAGTTCACCTAGTTTTCCATGTGTCATGCTTAAAGAAGGTAATAGGTGACAAGCTCCCAGTTTAAACAATATTGCTAGACTTGACGAGGAAGGAAATATCATATTGGAACTTGAAGCAATCACAGAAATAAGGAATCGACAACTACGAAATCGATCAATTTCATAGTATCTCATCAAGTGGAAGAACTTACCCACTGAATATTATTTCATATAGAAGCATCCAGAACTACTCAAGTGTTGAGGACAACACTTTTTTGAAAGAGAGGAGCATGTTAGGTCCCTATACTACTAGTGTAGCCCCTTATTGTGATTAGTGCAACCCCCCTATTGTATTGTTGTGTCCATGTAATCCCCATATTGATATTATTGTTTCCAATAGAAGCCCACTATTGTTATCGTTGTGCCCTTCGAATATTATATATATGTTGGCTTTGATTATATTATGACCCCTTAGACTCCTATATATAGAAATGAGGTCTTGTCATTTGTATAATCCAAGGATTGTTCATTTTTGTAATGTAAAGGAGGTTTCCCCCTTGAAGAGGTTCATTTTGAACTCTTTGATCTATATTTTCTTCTATTTTGTGAGTTGGTTTCATAACACCTAACCCCTTAAACCATAACCTCATTGGGGACATGCAAAGAAAAACAGAGAAAGAGAAGACCGATCTGATACCACTGATTTGAACTTAGATAGGTACGCAAAAAATTATAGATATAACCATAAATACAAAGATGCAGCAAAAACAACACTTCATTTCATTAATATCATAATACTAAAATATGCTTCCAAACATAATGGAAATAAACTAGTTCGAGTGATGGTAAGTTAACTTTGAGAAGATATGTGTCAGCTACATGCCTCTGAACTATGTTACAATGAGGCTCAAGGGCCTATTTATTATTGAACAAGAAGAAAAAAACATAAAGAACCAAAACCCTAACCTCTAGAGATGTAATTCCAAGGGTTTGTGGGCCCTGTTGGGGTTAGTTGGGCAGCCAACTTCCTGGGGTCATAACTTGGTCATATTATCTTCATTTGTCGCATATGATCCCTTGTTAGAAAGGTGTCTCTGAGTACTATAGGTTTTGTAGTAGGCCCTTTCATATGGCTATGGGCATGCTACAGACCTCAAAAAAACATTGTTTAGGGGGTCAAAACTACTCTGGAAGTTCAGGACTTGAAAAACTGCTAAAAATAGTTAATGCTGAAATAAATAAGGAAATAAATGAAACTAATCGAGGTATAGGTGGAATAGGTAGGTGGTCACCAATATCCACATAGATCACAAAGTTAAAATGCTTCTAGATTAACCAAAACTAGAGCTTAACCGAGGTAAAACAATGGAAATTTTGATATTTTCTATGTTCAAAGTCCTAACTAAAACCTTGCTTGCAATGTCTTTATTATTTTGTACGCTGCACTTTCATTATTAATGAGATGGGAGAAAGAATTTAATGTAGTTGCATCACCAATTACAAGGAATATCATACAGAGAATCGGGTGGAGGCATGATTGCTAAACCAGATGCTAGTCGCGACCCCAAAGAAACTTAAGTTGTTCATCTACTATGATATTAACCATCATATTGTTTTGGGTGGCGAAAGCGAGGTTAACATGTGGGCGAGTTGAGACCTAAAACAATATCTACAGTTGGATATGTTGTTCGTTGACTATTCGATAGTTTCAAATCAAATTAGAGGTGTAAGATTACACGCTAGTTGTGGCTTGAATTAATATTGTTCATCGAATTCATTTCATGTCAACTGTTAGATGGCATTAGGCAGGGAGGGAAGGTATTTGTGGGGCAGTTAGTTTAGCTTTTGATAATACATGAAATTTCAATCAGCACAACTTAATTGCCTAATTTTAAAGGAAATCGGAAAATTATAACATAGTGATTTCACCTCAAAACAACCATTATGTGATTATTTAATTAATTCATAATTTAAGCACTAAACCATGTTGGGAAAAATACTAAGAGGGGGAGGGCTGAATTAGTATTTTAAAAACTCACTCAAACTTTTCTTTTCTTATTCATATTTATGTACACTACTATAATGAAGTAAACCTATGTATGTATGCAACTGTTATTCAGACAACTAGTGTATATCGAGTTAACTAACTTTTTAGTTAATTCATCATTAATTTAACTTGAACCAGTGTATCAGTACTTCTTTAGGAATTAATTAAACAGTAACCAAGTGCAATAAGAACATAATAAACCATCACACATAAGCAACACATCAACACACGTGAACACCAATATTTTTAAGTATAAACCCAATGTGGGAGAAAATCGTTGTCTTTGTCTTCATATTTTATTATAATGAAAAACTTATTACAATATTATATTGGGGCAGACTCATACTGGCACATAGACACTCACCTGTAAAAGGCTACAACATTCTCTCATTCTCCAACACCCACTGGAAAGGAGCTCCAACCCCCTGATCTTATTTACTGACACCCAATAGAAGGGATCTCCAAACCCCTAATTAGATTTACCAACTACCACTAGAAGGAAGATTCAACTTCCTCACTGAAGGCTCCAACCTCAACACCTTTTTGGACCACATTTCATAATTTTTATATTGGATCCACCTGAACCAAAACATCAAATTTGTATGCCATGTTTCATCAAATTTTTAGATTGTACCCACTACCATCATTTAAGAAAATTATTAAATACAAAACTGAAACTAATCATTGAATTAGATCACTAAACCAACTTAATCATCAAATTATTGAATAAACCAATTATTGAATCTCAAACAACCAAAGTAGCTAGATCATCTCAATTCATTGTATACTCTTCATTAGAATGTCAAACCACCTACTTTTCATCACAGAAACCAGATCTTGTCACTACAAACCTTAGTCAACATTATGTCGTGATATATATGTTATTATTATGAGACATACATGTGTAGATATGCACTTTCTCTTTAGAAATATCGTGTATAAATATCAAAATATTGAACACTAAAACTGAATCACTGCACTAATGAAATTAGTCACTGAAACACATAATGACCTTGTAAAAGATCTCTAAACCAAATATAGATCATCTCATAACAGCATCATTACTATTCAATATTTCATAACATAATGAGTTCTACCTTAACTAGCATTGTCAAATACAGATAATCAAAAATACTTTATTGGTAGACAATAGTAAACACAACAAGATTGATCAGACATCACATACAACAAAACCCTAGCATATGTACGCAACCCTTATAAGACATTTCTGAGTATGTATGCGCGTTTCAAGAAGCACACCCATGTACATGTCTTTCCATACTGCAGAATCAAATGCAACTACACAAAATTCGATCCGTGTATGTACCCGATATTTTTGAAGAAAAATTGTGTATATATTTGTAATTATTGAGTAATATCTTCGCTGCACAATAGATCATCAATCAAACCCAAATCTCAGAACATACCATAAAATACACACATCATAATATCATCATCACAAATATATAAACCCATAAGCAGATTATTCAATGTGTAGTCATTTCATATGTATAAGATCTGATCCATGATCACATTCCCAGGTGCACATTTATTTCAGATCAAACAATTAATCAATAAACCAAAGCATACACCCTTATAACATTGGTCTCCTATTGGGAAAAATACTCGAGGGGGTGGGGGTTGAATTAGTATTTTAAAAACTAAAAATAATAAATTTCTTTTCTGAAATGTATACTCAACTTTGCTGAACCCAACTCATGTATGTATGCGACTGTTGGAAAAGAAACTAGTGTATGCTTAGTAACCTTGGAAAACAGCTAATTCTTTATCTATTAAAATTGAACCAGAATGTAAGAGACTTATCAAGCATTTGATAAGCAGTAAATAGGTGCAGTAAGAATAAAATAAAGTATCACACATAAGAAACACACATGAACACTGGGATTTAAGGTGGAAACCTAATGTGGGAGAAAACCATTGTTATTATCGTCTTAGTCTTCAAACTTATTAATATCAAAAACTTGTTACATTCTTGTATTGGTGTGGACTCATACCAGTACACAGGTACCTACTTGTTGAAGACTACAACCTTCACTCATTCTCTAGCTCCTGCTGGAAGGGAGCTCCTAAACCCTAATCTGATTACCAGCTACTACTGGGAGGAACATGGAAAATTTTAGGATCTAATATTTGCCGAGTGGGCTAATTTTTCAGGATTTTTCCACAAAAAAGATTTTCCAATTTCCAATTTTTATAAAATATGATTCACCCAAATTTTAGAATATAAAATTAGTTTACCTTAAAAATCGCCAAAACTATATAGATTCTATATATAAAATCATTATAAATTCGAATAATTTTACAAATATATCAATAAACATTTTATAGTTTGCATATTAGGGATTAGTGAGATTCACCAATGTTTTTAAACTTCAAGAAAAAATTCCATCCTTAAAATTTTCCTTGGGGAGGAAGCTTCGACTTCTTCATTGTAGGCTCCAGCCCTTAGCAACATCCATGGACCACGTTTCATAATTTTTCACACTCGATCCACTTAATTTAATACATCACAACTTGTAGATCAACTGAAGTAAACACCAACTTAATTCAAACAAAACGGTGAGATCATTGTAACCAGAACAAAAAACTAAACTCAGAATACTGCATCAACAAATAGAATCAATTTCAACCTAATCATTCATATGCTAACATGTATATGCTACTTCACTTAAGGAAACTCGCGTGTATATGTGCTTTTTTGTATAGAAAACTACGTACATGTCTGATCATTCATATGCCGACACGTATAGGCTACTTCACTTAAGGAAACTCGTGTTATATGTGATTTTCTATAGAGAAACTTGTGTACATAACTAATCATTCATATGCCAACATGTATACACTACTTCACTTAAGGCAACCCACGTGTATAAGCATTTTTCTATAGAGAAACCTATGTATAGATCTCAATATACTAAAAACTTCTAATTATGAATCAGACATAGAGTTGACCAGAGTTATTCTGAAATATTCTGTCGGCTTATAGAACCCTCATGTAGTTAGCAACATCAATAATATTTTCAACCAATCAACATGTAACGAAATACAACTTCATCATTCAACTAGTTCTACTTCAGATACTATCACTCAACCTAGATCAACATGAGGACATCATTGACAGACAACAGAGATACAATAGCATTGATCAGGTTAATCAGTCATTTATGAATAGAAACCCTTCCATTATATACATGAATTTGAAGAGACAAACCCGTGTGTATACGAGACTTCACTGAGACCAACCTGCGTATAGATTTCAAATTTTGACCTAAAATTTCATAGCTCTTCAGAACTTCAGTAAGACCCAGATCATAAAATTCAGAGATAAAAACATGTGTCACTACTTAGATCTAGTCAATCCATGAGAAAATCATACAATGGAAAGTCATTTCAAGTATCATGATCCTGATCCATCATTGTATTCGTTGAAGCACAATTATTTCAGATCTATGTGTCTACTATGGCCCTTATAATGCAAATATACTTTAGATTGAAGTATTCATCAAAAACCCTTTCACATGCACACTTAGCAAATTGATCTTCACCTCCTTATATAGTTAGAGCCTTAGCCAATACCATGGGTGAAACCCTTAGTTATAATGATGGTATTCTTTGATGAGTTCAATATCCATTGTCACGCTCATTACTATGGGCCAATAACATGGTAAAGACCCATGGTATTTAAAATACCATGGTGCAGAAACTGTACGCGACTTTTCTTCACCAAACTTGCATGTATATGCAACTTGGCCTTGACAAACTTGCGTATATATCTTGAAATATTCACTCACGACTTTGCTTCTTTGTACCTGCGTGTATACGTGACTTGGCCTCAATGACCACATATAGATCATCAAATATTCACCTTTATCAAACTTATGATTTCTATCTGTAAACCTTTGTCCCATCATTCTATTATTTTGTTCCATCACTTTATCACCTCTGAACTAACCTGTGGATTCATCTAGTTACCATATACTTGTTCTGTTACAAGTGATTTTCCATCAAGGACAACACATGCATCATAATGCCAGCAATCTCCCCCTTTAGACTTGATGGCAACCATGTTGGTGTTGATCACCTCAACCTATAGAAAGATGTTAGATACATCAAATAATTTTTATTCAAACACCAAGATACTCTCCTCCTTTGACATCAAGGGAAAAAGGTAGACCAAATCTCCCCCTTTGGATATGATTTGCATTATATTTTCCATGCTCCCCCTAAGCTCATGTTGAATCTGCAAAAATAAAATGAAGAACATGACTCTATAACTCAGTTAAGTATGACCTTCCTATCACCAAGGACTCATACTTACATCAATCACCCAACCAAGTGGGGATACATATTTGACTCAATCACCCAACCAAGTGAGATTACATTTTTTACACTACCACCCAACCAAGTGGGATTACATATTGGACATGACCTCAAAAGTCCATACAAGATTTAATATGACATTTATTACATCATAGGTCTTCACATGAACTTTACATCAAATGACAGATATGACATTAATAACTGAGACCAAAAGATCTTAATAGTAGCATAATTCAGCAACCATAATGCCAACAATGCATTATATTTTGCAAGGCTAATGCTCCCCCTGAACCTGTGCTACCTGTTCATTTTCAACAACTCATTCATAAAATCATCTTCATCAATCAAATAAATGTCAATGAGAAAAACATAACTCAATACCATATCAACAGATTGTACCCATCAACACTAGACCAAAAAAAATCAAATCATAGTTGTCAGTAGCATGTCAGAGGTTGATCTTGAGTTTTTCCCACTGTTTTTCTATCATATAAAAACATACGCGACTGTGTGCAAAGAAACTTGTGTATATACACGACTATACTTCATGAAACCTAAGTATAGAAAGCAACCTTCTAAATTTTCACTTGTAGACTAAGGAGACTAGATTAACAAAAAAATGAGGTAGAGACCACTCCTAATTTCTATCTGAGATATTCAAATGCTTCTCTCGGAAGAGGTTTACTAAATATATCAACAACTTGTTCTTTGGAGGGAACATACTCCAACTTAACCCTTTTCTCAAACACTTGTTTTTGTAGAAAGTGATACTTAATAGGAATATGCTTGGTCTTGGAGCATACAACAGGATTTTTCAAAATACTAATAGCACTTGTATTGTCACATAGGATAGAGATGGGTGGAGAAGATTTGATTTGTATATATTGTAATTTTTGCATCATCCAGAGAAGTTGTGTGCAAAAATATGTAGCAGCCACATATTTTGCTTCCGCTGTAGATAAGGCAATTAAACTTTGTTCCTTGCTGAACCAAGATACCAATTAGGGCCCCATGTAAATTGCACCTCCACTAATCCTTTTCCAGACATCAAAATTTCCATCCCAATCTGAATCTATGTATGTATGAAGGGTAAGATCTACATCTTTAGGATACCATAGACCAAAGTCTTGGGTTCCTTGGAGATACTTGAATATTCTCTTTATTGCCTGAAGATGTGATTCCTTTGGATTGGCTTGGAAATATCCAACAATCCCAACTGCATGCATGATATCTGGTCTAGTACCTGTTAGATAAAGCAGACTTCCAATCATAGACCTATACTCTAGTTGATTTACTATGGGATAATCATCATTAGAACTGAGGCTACATCCTGTCATCATGGGAGTACATACAGGCTTGTAATATTCCATCCCAGAGTTCTTAAGAATTTTCTTGAGATATCATAGTGAACATGATTTACCTTTGGAATGTCTTTATTCTTTTGTTGAGGACTAAATCTTTGCTAACTAATTTTTGCTGCATTTAGATAGCTTCTAGTGGTGTTTGAGGAATTTTATGTTTGAGATGTTTCTCCAGTGTATCCAAGAGTTGTATTCATAAGAGGAGAGCGTTGTACCTTGATAATATCATCTAAGGTTTTAGATCCTTTAGCAAATCTAAGATTCAGAGTTTTTATTTTCTCCAATTCCTTTCTTAGACTTACTACTTCACATTATAACTTCTCATTATGCTTTTCCTTTTCTATGAGTTGATGCTTCAATGTATCTATGGATACTTTGTTTTATTCCAAGAAAATTTTGAGTTGAGTAATTTCTTCAAAGAAATATTTTTCCTCTAAAGAATCCATAAATTTATCATTAGCCTCATTAATATTTTTCTCAAAATCTATGAGTAATTTAAGATCTTCATCAAATTCTCCTTCTTCACTATTCGGCAAGCCATCACTATCTTCATGAGTATAATAACTTCTTATATTGTCAAACCGTCTCCTATTACCTTTTGCAGTATCCTTCCCTTTGTGATGTTTGTCTTTATGAGGACATTTAGCATCATAATGACCAACTCTACCACAAGAAAAACATTTGAAGGGAAGCTTACCTCTGAACCTTCTAGTGCCCAACTGAAGTTTCTTTACAAAGTTCACCTCATCTTCTTATGATATATATTTGGATTCCTTGTGTTATTCCTTTTCTTTTCCTTCTGCAAATGCTTTAAATGCAACTTCTCTGACTTCTGAGGGACCTCCTTTCCTCATTTCAAAAGAAGTCAAGATCCCGTGAAGTTGAACAAAAGTAAGAGTCTGCAGATACTGCTTCTCTTCAATGGCAGACACTTTTTACTCTAATTTAGGAGTTAGGGATCTTAATATTTTCTCTACTAAAGTGGTGTCCTTTATTTCTTCACCTAGATTTTTCATGCGATTTACAATCTCATCTACACATAGAAAGAAACTAGCAATACTTTCATCACTATGCATTCTGAGAGTTTGATATTGAATTTTGAGAGTTTTGACTTTAGCACTTTTAACCTTGATATCGCCTTCATAGCATTGAATGATTTTGTCCCATATTTCATGTGTTGTGTTTAACTACATCACTTTGAAAAATTATGATTATGTCAGACTTACCAATAATAAATTGACATCTTTGGCATTGGTTTCATGCTTCTTATTTTATGCTACATCTGTGGGAACTACGGCTGGATATTGGTAACCTCCTTCCAAAAGTTCCCAAACATCTACCCCAAGGGACTAACGAGAGGATCTGGTTCTTGTCTTCCAATATATTAAATTATTTCCGTTGAAGAGTGGTGGTCTGATAGATGTCATTCCATCTTGATTTCTCATCTCGGGAGATATTCCTTCAAGCAAACAAGCTTCTTTTGAAGGACCAACTCTAATTGTTGGGAAAAATACTCGGGGGGGGGGGGGTGTGGATGAATCAGTGTTTTAAAAACTCACAATAATAATTTTATTTTCTGAAATGTATATGCAACTTTACTAAACCCAACTCCCATATGTACGCGATTGTTGTAAAAGAAACTAGTGTATGTTTAGTAAACTTGGAAAACAACTAATTCTTTATTTGTTAAACTTGAACCAGAAATGTAAGGGATTTATCATGCATTTGATAAGAAGTAAGCAGATGCAGTAAGAACATAATAAAGTATCACACATAAGAAACACACATGAACACTAGGATTTAAGGTGGAAACCCAGTGTGGGAGAAAACCATCGTTATTGTCGTCTCGGTCTTCAAACTTATTAATATCAAAAACTTCTTACATTCTTGTACTGGTGTAGACTCATGCCATTACATAGGCACCCACTTGCTGAAGGCTACAACCTTCACTCATTCTCTAGCTCCTACTAGAAGCGAGCTCCAACCCCCTGATCTGATTACCAGCTACTACTGGCAGGAAGCTTCGACTTCCTCACTGAAATCTCCAACCCTTAGCAACATATATGGACCAAGTTTCACAAATTTTCACACTGGATCCACCTACTTTAATACATCACAACTTGTAGATCAACTGAAGAAAACACCAACTTAATTCAAATAAAACAGTGAGATCATTGTAACCAGAACACAAAACTGAACTCAAAATACTGCATCAACACAGAATCAACTACAACCCCTATCATTCATATGCCAACATGTATACACTACTTCACGTAAGGCAACCCATGTGTATACATGTTGTTCTGTAGAGAAACCTGCGTATAGATATGATCATTCATATTCCAACATGTATACACTACTTCACTTAAGGAAACCTGCGCATATACATGATTTTCTATAGAGAAACCTACGTACAGATCTGATCTTTCATATTCCAACATGTATATGCTACTTCACTCAAGGAAACTCGCATGTATACGTTTTTCTTTTGTAGAGAAACCCTCATACATATCTCAATTTACTAAAAAATTGTAATTCTGAATCAGACATAAAGTTGACCAGATTTAGTCTAAAAATTTATGTTAGCTTATTGAACCCTCATGCGGTTAGCAACATCAATAATATTTACAACCAAGCAACATGTAACCTAATTCAATTTCATCATCTAATTAGTTCTACTTCTAACATTATCACTCAACACAGATCAACATGAGGACATCATTGGTAGACAATAGAGATATAGCAGCACTAATAAGGTAAATTAGTCATTTATGAACAAAAACCCATCCTTTATATATGTAACTTTTAAGAGATGAACCCACATGTATACGTGACTTCACTAAGACCAACCTGTGTACAGATCAGCAAATTTTGACCTACAATTGTGTAGCTCTTCAAAACTCCAAAAAGACCCAGATAATAATATTCAGAGATAAAAACATGCGTCACTACTTAGATCTAGTGAATCCATGAGAAAATCATATAATGAAAAATCATTTTAGGTGTCATGATCCTGATCCATCATTGTATTCATCGGTGCATAATTATTTCAGATCTATGTGTCAACTATGGCCCTTACAATGCAAATATAATTCAGATTGAATTATTCATCAAAAACCCTTTCATACGCACACTTAGCACTTTGATCTTCACCTCCATATATAGTTAGAGCCTTAGCCAATACCATGGGTGAAACCCTTAGTTATGCCGATGTTATTCTTTGACAGGATCAATATCCATTGTCGCGCTCATTACTATGGGCCAATACCATGGTAAAGACCCCTAGTATTTATAACACCATGGTGCAGAAATTGTATGCGAATTTGCTTCACCAAACCTGCATGTATATGTGACTTGGCCTTGACAAACTCGCGTATAGATCTTCAAATATTCACCCATGACCTTTCTTCTTTGTACCTACATGTACACATGACTTGGCCTTGACAAACCCGTGTATAGATCTTCAAATATTAACCTTTATCAAACTTTTGATTCTGATCTGTAAACCTTTGTCCCATCATTTTTTTATTATGTTCCATCACTTTGTAACCTCTGAACTGACATGCGGATTCATCTACTTACCATATACTTGTTCTATTACAAGTGAGTTTCCATCAAAGATAACAGATGCATCATAATACCAACATCTCCATCTCCTTATATAGCTTAGGCCTTAACCAATACCTTGGGCCAATTTCGTAGTTATGTCGATGGTATCCTTTAACGGGATCAAATATATGTTGTCGCACTCATTACTATGGGCCAATACCATGGTAAAGGCCCCTGGTATTAAGAATAATATGTTGTGGAAACTGTACACAACTTTGCTTCACCATACATGCTTATGTACACGGCTTTCTTTCACAGAACCTACATATACTTCTTCAAACTTCACCTTTATCATTCCTCGCTCTCTGAACTGATATTCCTTTGTCCAATATTTCTATCACATCTATACTGGCCTAAATACTCATCCTGCTACCATCATGTTGGCATCTTTATTAAGTAGGTTTCTATCAAGGACAACACATTTTTCATAATGCCAACAAACTCATGCCATGGGAAAAATTGAATCCCTTAACTAGATCTATTTCAAAGGAACAATGAATTAAGCTTTAAGACTTCAAACAAACATAGGTGAAGCACCATTTTAACTACAACACCCTCATTGACCATCAACTTCTATGGATCTCTAAATCTCTTACATTATTGGAAATAAGATCTTAGTTAATTGAATTCATATACATTGATAAAAATATCTCCTTCCATTGTTGATCACCTTATTGAAGAAGTCCAATAGTCTCTTGGATCATATAATTTCTTACAATAGCATAGTATCCCTTAAACCGAACAATGAAGATGAGATAAATGAATAAAACATTTAAGTAAATAAGTAATGTGACAATCATTTTTATTCGAAAATTTGATTGGGGGAAAGAGACAATATTGTTAGGTTAATAGTGGTCGTTTGGAGTATCTATTATTGATGATCCATTATATTACATAATAAATATATTTTTAACTGGGGGTGGTGCATTGTGTACTACAACAAATAATTGTAATGTTTTTTGAACTACAATTATTTACAAAGGGCCAAAAGAAATGCATGAATGACCCTCTTGTATATGACATGGTATGGTTGACATCAGATTATTGGTTCAATATGGAGAAGTAAATGCCAAATCCAGCATAAATGAAACCAATCCTGATAGAATATTGGTTGTGATGAAGCAGTATGATGAGAGTGCATAATGTGACTAAGTGTGAGGAACTGATGGGACAACAACAAATAAATAAATTTTCTTTAAAAATGTAAATGTGGAAAGTACGTGTAAATGGGCACTCTATGAAAATTGGTTAGTATTGGCATGAAGTCTTGACATAAACTTAGGTGATAGAGAGAGGAGCACGTAAATTTTCAATAATCAATTTTAAAGGACATATTATTAAATAAAAACTTGAGTTTGTAAAGAATCCATGTTGTTAGCTCATAATGAAATTTCAATCTATACTAATAACCCATAATTCATTTCACTAAAACAAAAATATAAACCACAAATAAAAAATAATAATAATCGTATTATTAACTAGTTTCTCTTCATTAAAATGGTTAAAGTAAATCAAATATATTGTTACTATGTAATATGATTACTTTTAATTATTCTCTTATCACATCACTTAATCATTAACAATTTTAAACTTTTGCATGTGGGAGACACCTTATCCCATAACCTTTTCATAGTTATCTTCTTTTCTTTCATTTTTTTTCAACTGGCATCTTTTAATAGTCCCAATGGGCAGGCCTTAGAATCAATAGAAAAGATGTCGGATGTGCTACTTGCAAAAATATATATATAATTTTTTGATAAGAAAATTTTCGTTAACATATTACCAAAGTAATCAATATTTAATATGAGTTTGTTAGACGAGTCATGGTATGATTTAAATACATTTTTGTTAATAGCAGCCTTCACTATAACTATGTCACTATCTCCTTGTATGGTATTTTACTATAATATTTGGATTATTGGACCTACCCATTATCCTAATGTTCTCACCCATCTTATAAATTATAAATGTTTTGGAAACATTGTATCTCTCATTTGGTATATTCTTTAAATTTCTATCGGAATATTAACACTAATGAATTTCATCATTATCAAACAAGACATTAATATATTGACAAATTTTATATTTTTCAAAATATTAAAGAGGACATAATATCAAAAGTATATGAAATCTTCATATCATATAAAGCATTCCCTCTTGCAGACATTATTTGCATTAGTTGTTGTTTACCAATGTGGTGAAAGGAGTATGATGTTGGTTCCTCGACAAGGAGCAACCTAGGAAAAGCAATTGTAAAATGTGCCTTCTCAAGTCTCTACATTTAGTCATTAATTTTGTGTGTTTGTTTTTCACTAGTGTGATGCCATGATGAGTAAGATAAAAATAATTATAAAATATTCTTGCCTTACACTCATTAGTTGTGTGTTTTTTTACTCATATGGTGCCATGAGGACAAGATTGATGCCACAACAAGGACCCTCATAAAAGAAATTTAGAGTTTTCTCAGAAATAAATGAAGTGTTACAAATTTAGTGTTAATGAAGTGTTACAAATTTAGTGCTAATGGAAAGACTATGTGTGATAAAATTAATATAATTAAAAATACATTCTATTTTAATTTGATGTAATGCTTCTTGTCATTTATGCTAGTCCTATTATGTAGATTAGTTTGTATATTTTCATTATAAATTAGCAACTTATCAGAAGTTTGTATTCTGGATTTTCTATTAAATCAGTTTAGTTGGAAGGTCATAACTTTTTAAATCTTTGGAAAAAACTTCTTCCACTACATTCATAAGATTCAAAAATAGATTGAGTCTTATATCCCTCTTTCTACATGCAACAATTCTAAGTTGGATTTTCTTATATAGCCTCCAAAAATCTCCTAATATTGCTATATTTTTACATAATAAAATTTACTCTAG
Source organism: Pinus taeda (assembly GCA_000404065.3). Taxonomy (NCBI): domain Eukaryota; kingdom Viridiplantae; phylum Streptophyta; class Pinopsida; order Pinales; family Pinaceae; genus Pinus; species Pinus taeda. Next base: position 123,942 of record APFE030724760.1, read on the forward strand.
GAATTGAAGCTAGCCTGCAACATTCACCCCAGAAGAAAAATTATCTACATTTTCATGATTTTTAGGCCCTTACTAAGGAGGAACAGCAACCGAGCCTCCATTCACCATATCAACTACCACCACCTGTGGATTTGGATTCACATCTTGTTGCAGCATGAGTTCTTCATCCTCTTCATTATTTGTTGCATTTTCCCATGCCTCTCTCGAAATGTCCAAATTTCCCACCCTAAAATTCAACATATCATTTTCCACCTGCAACCTTTTTAGGTTGGTCTCCATTAGACTAAGTTTTTGGTTCAGCAGGAACAAAGTGGGCACGAGACTCAGTCAATATCGTTTAACCTTGCCTATAAATCAAATCCATGATAAACTCCACAAAGATTGTCAATTAGGCCAATTGATAGGAGACTTCCTCATTCTCATTGTTGGGTTGATTCTGCATTGAAAAATTCACACTATGAGCATTCTCTCCTGAAATATGAATTAAGAACCATGCTCGCATTCCTGTGTTGGTGAAACCATCCATCCACTTCTTATAAACACACATACTTTCCTTCCCTTGATTATAAATTTTTGCGTCACTTTCATTACAACATTGATGGAAGTGTGTTTGTTATGCCATGGATGAGGATATGCCAATTTTGTGCATCCTTTATAATTTAATAAAGCGGGGAGTCATTTGAATATCTGTGCTCACACATTTACAAATACTAATTCATATTAAGGATTTTTTTCACTACATATTTAATGGAAGTCAAGTCTCCCAAGGCAGATATTTGGAGGATGTGAAGAGTACAATTGTATTTAATTTCTTTGCATTGTCCATTTAAAAACAAGTACTATACGTTAAATTGATGCATAGGTTTCAATTATATATATATATATATTTCATTTTTATATACCCAACCATTCTTAATTAAACCACATAAAAATATGTTAATCAATGACTTCAACCAATCAAAAAATTAGAGTTTTCCAATTTCAAATATTTTAAAACAATTTTACCTTTTATCAAATTAACTTTAATATAATAATTTTAGAGAATTTTATAAAAAATTAAAACAAAAATAGGGAGGCAGGAGCGGGAGGGGTTTTTTTTGCCCCGACAAAAAAATCAGAGATTAAATTTACATGGAGTATATGGATTTCAACCAATGACAAGGTTGAGTCCTTAGCCCTATAGAAGGGATTAGAACTCGAAATAGCAAAGAAAAATTGACATCTAATCATGCTTGGCAATTCAATGTTAATTATTCCACGAGTGTGCAAAATCAAAGAGGATCATTCATCAATACAGTCTCCCATGCTCCATGGAATAAATCTACAAATTCTCAATTTTGAGGTCATCGAATTTTTCCACATCAAAAGACATCTTAACTTTTTGCAAACTCACTAGCAAATTGTGGAGTGAGTCTTGAATAAGGGGTGATAAAACATAATGGTTTGAGTTGGGTAATTCAATATATCCCATGAATAAAAAAACTCTAATGCCATTCATAGGGGATTTAAATCTAATAAAGAGAATTAATGGTTCAAAGATTTGGATGGAAACTTGATGGAAAATTCTCATACCTCAAATCGGAATAACGATACTCCTAATTTTGATTTGGTAGTCTACAATCAATCTTGATTGATGGCTTCGTGTGCTTGCATTAAGGGATCACGTGTCCAACACTTGTGTTAGAGACAAGTGGAAGCACATATTCAACCCTTTTAAGTATGAAGGGATGTGGATAGTTGTTAATCGTATTCTTAGATTCTTGCTACCTCGTATCAAGATTTGGGATTTAATGGATTTGGCCTTTTGTTGCAGAAGAATTAATCCACGAAGGGAATGTTTGATGTGGATAATTTACAGGCATAATGGTAGCCTTGAAATTGATGTGCATTGCAAGCATTCAACATGGCCAGGATTGCAAGGTTATAAAAAGGACTTACACATCATTTTCTCCTCAGGAAATTGGATCTAGGATTTCATACATTTTGAAAGAAAACATAATCATTGTGTTGGTTTACGAATGGAGCTTCTATCGTGAGCATAAAAAATGATGTTTACACTTGGTTCCTAGAATTTATCATTTCTCTTCTCTCTAAACAAGGGGAAATGGGAAAGGTTAGAGGCCAAGCTCATTTTTCCATGTTCCATAAAAAAATTGATCTGTTACAAACCAAGATGGAATGACTATAGGTTGCTTTCGACTGTTTGATTCTTGAGATGGACAAATTGATCCCTCAAATTGAAGCATCATTTTCTGAAGAGACTAAAGACCTTCTTGCAGAGTTTGAGGTGCATGAGCTCGAGGTTCCAAATCAACATGCAATGAGAATTGAAGAAATGTGTGTGGATTTAGCCTCCATTATACTCCTTCTAAGATAGGAATAAACTGAAATTGTTGGCATTATAGTTTTATTGTTGTTGTGACAAACACCCTACAAAAATTTTCTTACACTTGAATTTTGGGGCCTACTAAGGATATTTCGATCTATTGTCTATGGTCACTTCATGTTCATCTAGTTTTTGGTAAAGTATTTAGTCCTCTTTCAAGTGTCAAAGTCACTTTCTTGTGGATGCTCAGTTTTGAAGAATTTACAAGCACACATCTTTCTATGCAAGCTTAGAGAGACATTGCGCAACTCTTGAAAGTACAGCTTGCGCAATCACTAGCAACAATGATTGTGTAATCAATAAGCACAATGTAATACAAAATATTTATCTAAAGTTAGTGTGCACTCTCCATAGATAGTCTTCCTCACTTCGATTGCAATTATACTTCTGTTTCGGTGAGTTTTCTCAATTGTCGCTTTGACACACCTTTATTTTCGCAAGTGTCACTTTCACATTCAGAACTATCGTTTTTTCTTGCATTCACTTTAATAAGTTTCATTTTCATGTTATATTTTCCTTTTCATGTGTCTCTTTCACTTTATTTAAGCCTTTGCGAGTATCGTTTGCACTTTTCGCTTACTTTTGTAAGTGTCATCAGTTGGCGTAGGAAGTGTCACACATTGTAAAATTAGAGTTACAGTTCATTTCAGGAGGAAAATTTGGTACCAATGGGTACTATCTATCATGTAGACATGTATTAGACTCATTCCCAAAGCTTTATGCACTATCATACTAGTTTCATCACTATCATCGCAAAGTGTATCCTAAGTGTTGCACTTGGAGTATGTTATTTTGTTGTCGCAATAAACGGATCATGTTGTTTCTAAGTGTTAAGTCTTCCATGTTGTTCCATTGATGATTTTGAGTGTTTTATCATGTTCAATTCCTACCTTGGTTTCATCTTTCCCTCACTGGTCCCACACATAACGAAATTCTGGAAAGTGTTATGCCCAACCAACTTGAGCTCAATCTACCCTCCTTGGACTGTGAATTGCCTAATGGCAATTCTCAAGCATGCTCCCTTGCATCCTGGAACTATGAAATGAATAGTTCTTGTCTCCAAGGACTATGAATTGTGCAGTCATAATGCTCAATCCTAGCCTCTTGACCTCCGCAATGTTGAAAAATGCAACAATCAAGGTCAGTTATCTCAAGTTGTTTTCAGTTAAACTAGTTCCAACTTTTGGAGGAAGTAGTGGAAGGTTAGTTAAGCAGTGGGACTTCAATCAAACTTAGTGATCATATAGTTAATTGACCAATCAACTCAAAATATATAGTGCATGCATAGAATTTGAGTTACCCAATTAAGGTGGCTATTCCAAGGCATTGTAACACAAACTATTGTAGACTATTCTTGAGTGTACATGTGTTGCATGCAGTCAAATGATCAACCTAAGGAAATTGCGCAATTCAATTGAGGGAATTTCCTAAACAATAGGGGCTAATACCTCAAGGAATGGTGCAAGGAAATAGGAGCTCAAGCCAAGGGAAAATTTGAATAGGTCTATGTTAGAGGTCTTTAGTAAGAAGAGAGATAGGTTGTGCACTTGCAGAGTGAGCTTAGTTGCAAAAAGCAATCGTAATACATCTATATTTAATTTGATTAATGAAATAGACATTGGGGTTTTTAGCATATTGTTTTCCCCATATAAAAATGTTTTTTTCATGTGTGTTATTCGTTCTTACATGTTAGACATTTTTGTTCTAAATTATGAAATAATATCTACACAGTAGTAGTGTAGATATGTGTCTTGTGATTTTGATTAAAACTTCATGAGAAGTTTGAAATCTACAACATAATTTCTACATGGTATAAGAGATGGATTTACATTAGATAGCAGGAAACTCGAAGTTGTATCGCAAAGGTTTGAATTTTAATATCAATGTAGCAGGATTTCTTCAATGTTGAGAAGATGGCCTTCAATGCACTAAGGCTAGAGTATGCCTTGGAAGGCACCTCTAATTTTGTTACATGGGAGGACCGCATGGAGGCAATGTTTGATGAAAATGGGTTGCTAGAATACATCAAGATAGATGTTGCAAAACCACAAAACCTTGCTCAGTGGAAGAAATATGTAGCCAAGGTAAGGAGAATTATCTTGGAGGGAGTACAAGATCATATTGTCTCGAATGTCCACAGAAAAGAAACTTCATTTGCAATGTGGAAATCACTAACCAAATTGTTCGAGAATAGTAGTGACCACATGAAGCTATCACTCAAGGATAAACTTCAAAGTATCAAGATGCATAAGAATGACACAATTTTGTAGTATCTGAGCAAGTTTACACAGTGTCGTGATGAACTTGGCCAGGTCAGTTTTAATTTCCCTAGATAAGAATTGGTAACCTTATCCCTTCTAGGCCTTCCCAATAGCTAGCTTAGCTATCAAGATTTGGTTAATGGGAGGGAGAAACTACCAAATTGGGAGCGTTTATGGTCCTATTTGATATAGGAGGAAATAAGGTGGAATAACATATATGGGAGTTCATCCAAGGGAAAGGATGAAGAATTTCATTGGTTGGAAAGGAAAAGAAGGGAAAAGGGAAGAAACTCGATCCAAACTAGAATCCATTCAAGGGGGCAAGAAGACAGATATGTCAAAAATTAAATTCTTCCATTCTCATGAATTCGGGAACTATGCCATGAAGTGTCAACACAAGAAGGAAAGCAAGAAGACCTCAGGAGGAGCACTAGATGAAGATTTGGCATCAAAGTTCAAGCTTCAAATTACCCTCATTGCATGCATAGCCAGCACAATGATGGGGAGTGTGTGGTACTTGGACTCAAGTGCATTGTTCCACATGATCGGGAGCATAGATTTTTTCAATGACATGGAAGAAAATATTTACAAATGCACATCGATATGGGGGACGATGGAAGATATAGCGTGACCGAGATTGGTACAGTCACCTTTCATGGGGAGTCAGGCTCCCCCCTCAGGCTAAAGGATGTCATGTTCATTCTGGGCCTAAAGAAAAATCTTATCTCTATTGTAATTTTTGAAGACAATGGTTATCATGTGATCTTCAGCAAAGGAAAGGAATTCTTGAGACACATAACCATGGGACAGGTGAAGCAGATCGGGGTTCATGTGAAGAACATGTACAAGCTAGATGTGGAGGATTGTGTTGTATTGAGCACAAAGGAGAAGAAAGTGCAAAGCCATGATGCCGGTGAACTTTGGCATAGAATACTTGGTCATTTTCATCATGGTGCTTTGAAGATCATGTAGCAGATAACCACATGCCTCCCCGAAGGAGCAATTGAGCAGCATGATGTATCCAAAAGATGTACTTTAGGGAAGTACACAAAATCCAAATTCCATGATCAGGACAACAAAGCACATGCATTCCTTGAAAGGATACACTCTGATGTCTATGTACCTTTCTTGATAGCCTCCACTTCCAAGCACAAATATTTTGTCATTTTTATTGATCACTTCTCAAATAAGTGTTGGATCTTCTTCACATGGAAGAAGGATGGGACATTATCCAAGTTCATAGAATTCAAGGCACTAGTTGAGAAAGAAATAGTAAAGAAGGTGAAGGCTCTCAGGAGAAATAATGGAGGTGAGTACATGTCAAATGAATTTAAAAAATTCTATGAAAAAGAAGGCATTCAACAAGAGTTGCTAGAACCCCACAACCCACAACATAATGGGGTGGCCGAGAGGAAGAATCCTAGCATTATGGGAGAAATGAGGGTGATGTTGCATGATGAGGGCCTACCTATGCATTTATGGGTTGAATCATGCAACACAATAGTCTATTTGCATAACTGGGGTTCTCATCAAATTCTTGGCATGATTACACTAGAGGAGGCTTTCTCAGGGAGAAATTCGAATGTGTCAGACCTCAGGATTTTGGGAGCCTTTGTGTACTACCGTGTCTCCAAAAAATCAAGGAAGAAGCTAGAGCCAACAATAGAATTGGGGGGTTTTGTGGGTTACAAAGAAACTCCCCACAACTACCGTGTGTACTTACCATCCCTCAGAATGACAGTTATGTGAAGGGATGTAAAATTTGATGAAGACAAATCCAAGTGATGCTCTCTTGAGAGGGAGTTTTAGATCCCAACAGAAGAGGATCTTTTAGCTCTAAAGGAGGAACCTCGAGAAGTTTTGGAGAAACCACAAGTTGAGTAGCAAAGAGTAAAGACAACCACTCAAGTATAACCATCCAGAGAAGGCAGAAAAAGGACCAGGGAAGTTGAGAGACTTATGCAGGATGCGAGGGAAAATGTGGGTGCTCCTTCAGATCAGTGCAAATAGAGAAGGTCACCAGATCGAAACATTGGCTACATGGCTCTAATGACTGAACTTGTAGATATTAATCCATCCTCTTTCAAGGAAATAGTAGAGAAACTAGTATGGGTTGATATAATGGTGGAGGAATATGAATCCATTATAAAAAGAAATGTTTGGGAAGTGGTCCCAAGACCAGCATATAAATCAGAGTTCAGTTCGAGATTGATCTTCAAGGTAAAGCATGCAGCAGATGGAAGCATCGAAAAGTACAAGGCCATATTTATGGCTAAGGGGTACTCTCAAGTTGAGGGGATTTTCTATGAGGATACCTTTTCTCTCATAGCAAGTTACTCATCCATTAGCTCAATTCTTTCTCTAGCTACACAAATGGGGTGGAAGATCCACCATATGTATGTGAAAACACCATTCCTCAATGGATTTATTAAGGAGGAGGTGTATATCAAGCAACCAGAAGGCTTTAATACTTTTTATCGTGAGTCTCATGTGTGCAGACTCAAGTGACCGTTGTATGGTCTCAAGAAAACACCCGGTGCTTGGTACACCGAGATCACTATCTCACCGGTTTGGGCTTCACCAAAAGTGAAGCAGATGCAAACCTTTATCATATCTTGGTAGAAGGTGAATTGTTGATTATTGTCTTATATGTTGACGACTTGATTTTAACTGGTGATGAGTTGTTTATCATATCGGAACTTGCAAGAGAGTTTGAAATGAAGGACATGGGTCTTATGCACTACTTACTCAGATTGGAAGTATGGAAAGGTGATGGGGAAGTGCTTGTCTCTCAGGGAAATTATGTCAACAGATACTTCAGAGATTTTTTGTGGACAGCTGCAAACCGATGGAGACACCTATATAGACCAACTGGATGAAGGAGGATGCCACTTCAGGTGAGGAAGCAGATACTATTGTTTATCAGCAGTTGGTGGGTTCACTAATGTGTGTTGTGAAGACACGACTAGATATATACTATGTAGTCAATCCACTGAGCCAAGATATGGTTAGGCCAACCAAATTATTTTGGAGGGAAACTAATCATGTTATATGGCACCTTAGAGGCATTACGTAGTTTAGACTATGGTAAAAACGGATAAAGGGAGTGAAGTTGTGTGGCTTCACAGATGTAGATTGGGTGGGGATTCCATTAGACCAAAATAGTACATCGGGTGGAATTTTTAGTGTTGGGTTTATAGTTGTTTCTTGGTAGAGTAAGAAGCAAAGTTATATGGCACTTAGCTTAGTAAAAGCATAATACATGGCTACCAAACAAGCAACATGTGAGGCAATCTAGATGACAAAGATACTTGTTGGATTGTTTGGTCAAATGATGGATCCAACTATGATCGATTGTGATAATCAAAGTTGCATCAAGCTCTCTGAAAATCTTGTTTTTCATGATGGATTCAAGCATATATATATATGGTATCACCATTTATGGGACTATTCGTAGAGGCGAATAATTTTGTTTCAGTACATTCTGACAAAGTAACAAGATGCTTGTTGAAAAGTGTGCAACAAGAAATGCTTTTTGAGAATGTAACAAGATGATGGACCTTAGTGGAAAGGAGTCGCCTTAACTAAGTGGTCCCACAGGTAAGTTTTGGCGCAAAGTCTATTTTTAGACTATGTCTATTTTTAGACATATGGATCATGGTCTATGAGTTGCAGGATGTTGTTTATGGATGATTGGTCATGTTGGGAAAAATAGATGGACTTCTATTTTTTGGATCACAGCAGTGTGATCAGAGTCTAGTTTTAGACTGTCAGTTAAAAATAGAAACAGTCAAATATTATTAGCCCTTAGTAATATTTGGACTCTAAACTTTATCTTATTCTCTTGGAGCACTTCAGTTGGAGCTACAGATGTGGCACATGCAACTACCTGAAGGAATCACATGGTTACTGTTACACAGTAATTTGTCACCGTTTGTCACTGTCCCTGTTACCCCTCTCCTGCATCTTGGAGGATCCATTCCGGGACTTGTGAGAAGTGACAAGACTTGAAACCACTTGCATTATTCACCTCTAAACAAGAGCTCCATATGCCCTTAAGACATCTCCTACTCATTGCCCTTAAAAACAACCCTTTTTGCATTAGCGCTAGTGCCCTGTGTTATGCCCGCGCTAATGGGGAAAATCCTATTGAAAGGGAGCGCCATTAGCGCTCTGTCTCAGAGTCGCAATCACGCCAACCAATTTGGGCAAAGTTTTCAACTAATCAAACCTCTAAAGGTTCTGTCCAACTCATTCACCAAACTGATTCCAAGTTGAGTGAGGATGGTTTGGCTTCGAATCTCCTTGGATGGAAAGTAGTTTGCCACCATTCCATGGAAGTTTCCAAGTGATGAAGCCAAATCCATTTTTGTGGGGGATTGACCTTATCTCTTCCTTTTCCTCTATAAAAGCTTGTCTCCATGGCTTGAGCAAGGTAGTTCTAGTTCGGATAGTTCTGACTCTTGTGGCAATACTTGTGCTAAAAGGAAGATATCAAAAGATTGGAGTTGCAAGAAGCCTTCTTTGTATCCATAAGGCTTTACCTAAGTAAGGAGATCTTGTCACTAAAGAGAGAGAGAGCTTGTCCCCCACCCCTTCAAGCTTTGCAAGACTTGTGTAGCTGAGCACCCAGCCAAAGGAGGACTTGACGTCAGGACACTGGTTGTATTCTCCTTTGTTGATTATTAATAATAGATGACTATCATTATGGTTACATTCTCGTTGTACTTGTAATGGTTGATGTTGAATTATATCCTTCCTGACTGATGTATAATTGCATATATTAGATTTCACGCTTGTGTTTGTGTTGTTCTGTTTGTGTGCAGGTGTCCATTCACGTGGATAGTGGAGGATCGTGAC
>APFE030724760.1:172357-223463 GCA_000404065.3 Pinus taeda
TAAACTAAGTTGGACTCACCCGAAGGGTGAGCTTATAATAAAGCATATGTTATCCTCCTCAAGCTTGTAAAAAATAAAGAGGTACTTGCCAAAAATGGTGGGGAAAAGAGAGAAAAGTAAGTCTGTTTGTCATACTTTATAACCACTCTTGAACACGACACTTTCATTCACCTGGGTTGGGAAATCCTTTACCTAAAAGTTGATCAAACCATATTGAAAGTCTTCAGCCAGTTTTTGGGTATTAACTTTGGGTCAATCATCACCAAACCATCTGTTGTGTCGTTGTGTGTTCAAGAGCTCAGTACAAATAAGCCATTCATCTGCAAAATGTCTGTCATCCATCTTGACCATCCCTGAGTCATTCCTTGCAACTAAATTTCTTCAACTTGATCTATGATTTCATGTTGTGGGCTTGCCTACGACGGATCGCTTTCTATCGACAACTCATTATCTAGAAAGATGATCTAGGAATCGTCAGTACCTTGAAATCTGCATGCCTCAATGGCAGGTTTCTCGCTTTTGACGACAGTTTACATCATTGACTTTCGATCAAAGGATTCCATGACATGTTTGACATCAACACATCTTATCACATCTCATGGATTGTACTGAGTATTTTGAGAGCCATTGTCATATTGGTGGTTTCTCTCACGCTTGTTAACAGTTTACATCATTGACTGGTAATCAAGCGGTTTCTGCCATGTTCGACTTCGACACATTCAATCACATGGATAGAATCATACTATTTTGGGACGTAGAAATGAAGACCCTGGATCTAGTTTCCACCATCTAGGCTACGAGGAATTTTGTATTCATTATACTATGGACTATTTCATAAACAGATGGCTGCGTCCATACTGTGTCAACATGTGTCTGTACTTATGATGTGTTACGAGATCATTCCCATATCAGAGAAATAGTTAGTCTTCTAGCCAGTTTTCAGTCTCTTAATCAGTTTTTATCTGAGTATGGGAATGCCTACCTCAGCGATGATATGATCTCATATATATATTTTGCATTGAATGTTTTACAGGTTCCAACCGGGCTCTCCACAAGATGATCCTCGAAATGATAAAGCACTTCACTCTTCCTAAATGATAAATGAAAAAATCCTCATATACTACAGACTTCGCACTTTAGGGAGCAATCTGTTACACAAAAATATCGTCACCTTGATTATTTGCAGTCGGTGTAGGTCTATCACCACCTATACCAGCTTCCTAAGCAAGTCTCAAACCTCAGCTCTTCGAAACAAGCTTTAGAAATGAGAGAAAGACATCAAAAAACCAATGTAACTCTGGTTCCGCACTTTCTCTCACTTTTGCCTGCAGGTCCACACCTTCTGTTCAGGATATCTGCGTACTTATACGCTCTGTATGTAAAGGGGAGGGTGTGTACCCCTATAAAAGTCAAAAGGCGCAATATTTATTTAAAAAACTCATCTTGGGTTAATTCTAGAGTTTTCTAGAAGCATTTGTTACGTGGATTGTTCTTTCCAATTGATTCATGCATCCCATGAGAGGAGGAACTAATCCCTTGTTGAGAGGAGCTATCCCTTTGAAGGAGGACTCTATCCCTTTAAAGGAGGAGCTAGCAACTGATCTCCATTTCACTATAAATTGAGGCATTGGGTCAGTGGCTGGGGAGGTTAGAAGCTGAACTTTTGAAGGTAAATGCTAGTGAAATCAAGACTTCCTATTTGAGCTTAAGAGGAGAGATTACATACCTTTTTGGCTTCATTAGGGAGTGAGTGAAGATTGTCAAAGTAGAGGAGACTTCTTGTTGGACCCTGGGAGGAGCTTGTACAGCGTCAAGGGAAAGGTTGTAAGGTTCTTCTCCTTTTGAATTAATACAATCAAGCTCATTTTTCTCAACAAGTATCTCATGTTATTTGTTTCATGGACTCCTTGAATTTCATGTTGAATATGTTTTATAATATTGGATATTCAGGTGCTATTTAATCGTTTGCCTTGTTTATGCTTGCAGGTTGTGACGAAGGAACTTACTGGATCAAAGGAGCCAAAGGCATCTCCAAACTTGGTTAGACATGAGGTAGGCCTTAAACACATTTGTTACCACATATTTATAAAGCGCATTTAGAGAAAGATAGTGTCTGGTTGGTTTGTTTGTCATTAGGTCTTCATTAGATTCTAGGAAGGTCTATCTTGTTCGCAAGATCGACTCATTCCGCGTGACAGCGGGCTATTGCCAAAAGGGCCGGTAGCTACGGGATTTGTTTGGCTAATAACTCTTTCGAACTTGGGTCAGGCCCCAATAAGCCAACAAATGGTTCCATTGCCGGGACCGGGATTTGCCTAAGGGATGTCTGATGTTGGAACACTGGAACCCTACAAAGAAAGAGCTTGAATATTGGTTAGATCAGAAGCTCACGAGTTTGTGGTACAAGAAAACAGAAATCCGTGGATATCTGAGGAAAGGTGGTTAGATCGCTACATATGCACAGAAATCCATGAGATCTTCTTTGCATCATTCTCGACAAAATTGTATGAGTGGATCGCGAGGCTAGCTGACAGTGTGGGATGGTGTAGACTTGATCAACCAATAGTGTGGACTCTAGAGCTAGTGCGCAGGCTAGAAGAATTTGAAGATAAGATCGCGAGGGCGGTAGATCATTGGCTGGATCGAGTAATAGGAGGGTTCATCACCGAGTTCGCGATAGACAACATTGTAAGTTACAGCGAAGCGAAAAGGCATTGTCTTCAAGGACCATGAGGTAAGTACATCAAATCGTTGAATACTTTGATTAAAATGTTGTTATGTGATAAACAGGTTATGAGAATCCATTGATGTCTGGGGTAATGCGGAGCGGACGAGGCTACCAAGGGATCGAAGGATTAGAAAACAGTCCCCTAATTTCACAGTTGCGAGAAAGTGAATAAGAGCTCATTGGGTTCTCTCCAAGAAGTGCGGTCCGGTTGATAAACCAACGCATCCCATTATTACCACATCCACCCACACCATCGCCCGTTTCACCTACGTCAACCCCGCCTTCATCAACCATATGCGATCAAGTTTCCTGTATTTAGAGGCGTATGAAACGAGGTGCCAAATCAGTTCTGGTTTGTGGCAAAGGCAATATAGGAAGCCCAAATCATTATGAATGATAACCTTAAAAAGGCCACTTTGGTGAGCGTGCTACAGGATCACGCACTGACATGGTATATGAAATACTCTGGCAATCACCCGAATTTAGGAATAGCGGCGATTCAGGATGCATTGAACAAAGAATTTGACCAACCAAAATTGGAAACGTAGTCGATCATCAGGTTCAAGGAGATCACAATGATGCTTGATGAAATCCCATGGGATCTGGATCAGAGATTGAAAAGTACAATCCGGGAGGTGAACATGACTGACGGATGCGCAGCACTACGTGTGGTTCGTGGCGTCATTGACACCACATCTTAGGACGGTGCTATCACAGAAAAGATCTCAACCCAAGCTAAAGCATTGGAGACAGCGATGAGGTTGCATGAAACTACAATGCAGGATACCGGGTTGGGAGTTCAACAAATCCACACACAACTATAAAACCTAAGCCTAGAAATGCAAAGTTTGAAACCAAATAAAGCACCCCGGTCAGAAGCACGCGTAGAGGTATGGTGCATAAAATGTAAAGGCCAGGGCCATGATAAGGATCACTGTGTGATATTCGCCAACTATCAGGCAGGAGGGGGACCAATGCCATTGCAACCAGAGACACAAGTAGGGTCGAGCGCGGTGCCCTTGCTCTAGTGCGCAATTTTTCAGATAGAAGGAAAGCACAACATAGACAACTGTCATATATTGCCGAAACTGATACAACCCCCTCAGCAGTTATTTTGCAATTTTTGTAGATTGATGGGCCATGATGAAAGCAATTACCGAAGTTATGAGTTACTGATGGAACAGACACCTTCTTATAGGATGCAGACTGAGGCGCGAGGTCAGGACCCGACTGCAGTGATCGCGTGGGGCGGATTTCAGGGACGCGGATGGGGACGAGGAGGAATGGGACCTGGATGAGGCCGAGGAAAATTAATCTGCTACAATTGTGGAGGACTTGGGCACTACGCGTGGGATTGCATGAACCCAACTAGAACATGTTGCCCACACTATTACCAATTTTATAATGCGCAATAGATTGCCCCACACTAATTGCACAAATGCAGGAAAAAGGGGTGCTCTAGGCTACTCCCACCAAAACATCCAGATGATGAAGGCGGAACCGCACAAGGAAAATCCTAACATGAACATGATGCTTAGAAGTGGTGCAACTACAGGAGAAGATAAGGGGAAGAAACCTAAGGAGGATGCATGGGTACACAAGGCCCCTACAAAGAAACCTAAACTTGATTTGGAGCGCGCGAAGGAAACATTTATGGAAGCTAAGAAGAGCATCGCGGAGCCTTCTACTTCGGGTAGCAAGGATCAGACTGAGCCAGAGTTGGATACTTTTGTGTTAACTACCTTCTTAGAGACATGTATGAAGCTACTATGTGAAACTAGAGTAGTAAAGGGATTGCAAGAATTGATAACCAAATGCATAGGGTCTGGTGAACCATGCATGATCAGGAAGCTAGGCAAGCATGCTTTACGCATGGGGTAGGAGATGCGGTTGACTGCCCAGATTGGTAACTATGATATGGATCAAGTCGTTCTGGACTTGGAATCAGATGCGAATGTCCTACCTAAACAAACATGGGAACACATGGGTAGGCCCAGACTACAATGTTCTCCTATTTAATTACGGATGGTGAACCAGCAAAAGATCATGCCCATGGGGAGACTACAAGGAGTCACAGTAGATATCGAAGGTGTGAGCACACAAACTGACTTTGAGGTAATAGAAATTATGGATGACAGTAACCCTTACCTAGCACTATTAGGGATAGACTGGGCCACGGACATGAATGGAGTCATTAATCTAAAAGACTGAAAGATGATATTTGAGAAAAAGTCTATGTGCGCATTTGTTCCACTCGATCCGGCCAAAGGGACGCGCTACACTGAACCTGTATGGAACGAGGAGAGTGATGAGGACCTAGATCGAGTGAATCTGATATTGGATGGGAGAATCTTTTGGGAACATGATAGTTCCTGTACGTTGAACTCTGATGAAGAGATTGAGCGATGGCAGAACCGATTGCATGAGGTAACAATGCTGAGTTGTAATATGATGACTAGATTACTACGTCGTGTAACGATAGAAGCAAGGGAGAGGCCAACCGAGGAGGGTGCAATGAACGCAGATGAACCAGTAGAGCACTACACACGGTGGGTTTGAAAGAAAAGTAGGGTACACAAACAAGGTCGTCGAGTGCAACAACTACACAAGGATGGAGTATACATCAAAAAACTTGGGAAAAGTGCCACGACTTTAGGAAGCAGGCGAGCGGTCGGAGTGGAGGAGAAAAGGGGGTGAGCATCCATCAACAACATAGGGTGTATGGTGTGCTAACGCCTAACCGTCTTCGAAGCAAAAATCCGAATTCACCGCAGCAATATAGCCTGCCAGTTATCCGCAACAAAACCAGCAGGAAAGCAGGAGGGCACACAGACAGCCTAAGACGATCCACTGGGACTCTGCAGATACCAGAGAGGTGAGGGACCTTTGACAGGAGGGAGGCGCAGGTGCACTCTTTAATCAGAAGACAAGCAGGAACCCAAAATGGCCGCAGTAGCATCAGGCTGCATGAAACCAATGACAAACGGGCGAAGCAGAGAGGGAAAAGCATGATGTTAAGGAAAGGAATTAACAAAATAAAACAGGGCCTCGACCAAGTTGGCCACGTGAATCTACACATAAGGAAACCTAGCCTGGCCAGGTCTACCCCAGTAATAAGACGAGTTGTGACCCTGCTATCATGGTTACAACCACACCATCGGAGGAGTGTACCCCATAAAGCAGCACCTAAGGAGCTAATGATTATGAAGCCACTCGAAAGGTGCTCGCAGCCCGGGCTAGTAGGTATGTTGAGACATCACACCTGGGGTGCGACTACCTGACTAGCTGTGGAAAGCACAGTCTTAGCGCTCCCCGCAGTTGAAAGAAGGTGCGGGACTATAAATAAGTCTGCGGAAGGTTAGCACAGAAAGAAGGTTCCGTGCAGGGCCAGTCGGATACCACGATCATGGCTACGCCAAAAGGGCTGCACTGCTGCGTGGTGAGTTCGGCAGGTGACCGTTAATGCCACTATTCCTGACAAGAAGTTCCAGCTACGGCAGAGAGGAGCGAGCAGCGAGTCATTAAGATATAAGTTCCGAGATAGATACGAAAAGATTTTCCGCCTAGAAGATATTAATGACCGGGAAGTAGAGGGAAGGGATATATTCAAATCTACGCACTTCTATAACACCCTCTGGACAACACTAGGAAAGGTGAGATCTGAACTAGTGACGACCAGTAAACACCCTACTACTAGGCGCCCCATGAGTTCCATGGCAAGAACCTGAGCACGGTTCACAGAAGAACTGCATCCAACCTAGGAAGAGCAAGAGGAAGTGACTGTGGCCCCCGAGGTTCCAAAGTCCCCACGCACACCGCAACATTGGAAAAGCAAGCAGATGATGGGGCCCATCAAGGTATCACCGAGATTCAGCAAAGAGTCAATAGCCAAAAAGGGCAAAGCAGTCACCACCGAACCCGCCAAGGATGACGAAGAGTTACAAGCCCTAATCGCCCAAATTGAAGCACGGGATGAGAGAGAAGAAGATGTGTTCCACATACCTTCATTACCCCCATATGTCTCTCCATGGAATTGGATGACCAAAATACCGAAGGACTTGATGCTGCAAAGAGTACGCTACATACCCTGCTTCTTCCAAATGAGATAAGATTTTATGGTTTGCCGCTGGGCTGAGTACCAAGTATCAAATTCGAAGATTGGGATCTAGCAAATAGCGACAAGTTCCCCCAATTGGCCACAAACAAGTTACTACCGTGGAAATGGTTACTAGGCATGGAAAATGTGGGTTTACTCATCTAAGGTGGATACCCCACTATCACCGCGCAACCATCACCATATTTGTGATCCGACTGTTGCTCTGTCTGATACATGATGGGTATCTCTTGTTGGAAGAACCAATTCCAATCACAGTCGATTTACTACACCAAATTACGCACCTGCCAGTTAAAGGGAATGACCCCACAGACATAGCCAGAATCAGTAGCAATGTGGGCCTTGAAAAAACAATGAAGGCTAAATATAAGTTGGAAAAGGGAAAGTGTGGGTATGTAATAGCAAGCATCAACGACCATGGAGTTTGAGTCACCACCCAGCTACTAGCCAATAAACTCATGAGGAAATGCCACGCCAATGAGGTGCTAGCCCCTATTATTGCGCTTGTGGAGCAGTGCGCCGAAGGAGTCCAGTTTAACTAGGCACAGTTCTTATGCGATGAATTTCTGACAAATTCTATAGAAGTACAAGAGAAAGGTAAGACTTTCCATTATGCATGGTTGCTACTATCAATCCTTCTGGTTGTAGGTGAATTTTCGTAGGGTAGCGAGTTTCCTAGCATTAAGCACAACCTACCTGAAGCAGTGTGGTTTACCTCACTCTGGGCTACAAAGGATGCCACAAGGGCCCGAGAGATCAAGATGTTCTGGATATTCATGGAACCAAGTATCCGGACATGGATTGCTCACAGACTATAGATGTCCCCGATAATCTACAACAATTTTTGAAGCACGGCTGAGTTCAAAGTAGACTTACACAACCTTTATATCCGAGCGCAGAAGGATCCCAAGCGAACATGGGTTAAGATCCCCTTCATTGCAACTGATGATGCAATTTATGAAGTATTGACGGCATGGAATCTAGGCCCTAGACAGAGCCGCATTAGAAAAGATGGCAACACAACAGCAAAAGAAGGAAATCTAGCAGCGAATCAATAAACTGGCGGAAAGGACACATTAGGGACAAAAGGATGCTTCATTGCAGGAGGCAACCCAGGAAGGAATTGTCGAAGACACCCTGGAGGATCAGGAAATGTCCTCAGAACAAGACAACCAAAAGGCATCAGAGAAACAGGAACACACAGACTTTATAGAAACAACAACCCAAGGCAAAACGCTACACAACAAGGAATCGCCACAGGCACGTAAGAAGTCCAAAACAACTAAGACTTTGGAGAAAGAATTTCTTGACAGTAGCGAACCAATAAGCAATTATGCTACCAATGCATGGGAGAAGCTAATGATAGAGCAGACAACTATGTTGGGGGACCTCGAGCGCAGTTGCAGGCATTACAAGTGCGACCCTCGGGAGGGATGGTACCAAACCTAGCAGATGATACCGCCACAACCGAGCAGATGGTACGTAATCACACAATGAACACTTTAGTCTTGCCAGTAGGTGCTATCTTAATCGAAGCTGAGGGTGACGTGTGAAGTTGGGGGCTAAATTTGACCGCTCTACCTCGCGAAACCCTCTACCAACTACAGGATGGCATAACCGCAGAGCTGTGTGCCAGGGAAGGTCGCGCACTCCAACTTTTAATGGAGCATAAGACAAGTCTGGAGCAAATCAGCCTACAACGTGATGACTTGGTCGCCAACAACTAGGAAGTGGAACAAGCCGTAGCAACGGCTTGCAGCAAAATACCAGAGTTGGTTGTCCTAGCGGAACTTCCAATAATGGACAAGATCCATTCCATGGCCACCAGATTCTATATGACCTAAGAGGAAGCCACGAAGGTTCAGTGAAAATTAAATTTGAAAATCATAGAGCTAAGATTGCAGGTGCAACCACCCACACCCCCGGAAGTTCGAGAGCAGTGCCGCAGCAAAATGCAAGTAGGGTTGGAAGTCATAAAGCGCGCGGTGCAAGATTTCTCGGGGTTGTTGGATCAGTCCCTATTTACGCTCACATCTCTATAGGATGACCCAATGCTACAACAAGTGGAAACAGAAGTGCAGGAGTTATAGCAGGCATATGAAAATGTTCGGGGAACTATACACACAGTCACCACCACACAACGACTGGCCAGAATGAGGGAGGCCCAGGCTCTGAAGGCATAGGTTAACGCAGCTCGGCAGAAGGAAGTCGTGCTTAGAGAACGCATCCAGCCTTGGTTGGATGAGGCATTTGCGGTCTCTTCCAACATTGAGGGAACCTTCGCACACATGCGAGCAGCAGCTGAACGCAGGCAAGCAACGAACTCAGATATTGATACATCGATGGCTCGCGTAGAATGAGTGAAGCAGCTGGCAGGTGATTTTATTGCGAGGGTAAGCGACGCTCAGAAGTTGTTGGATGACCTCCACACAAAGATGGCCACATCAGATGAGTGACTCGAGACAAGTCACATTGATTGTGTTAGGGGCCCGTTGGGTAGTGGAGGCCCCGCGTAACGATTTTGGGACCCAAAGTCTACAAATTTTGGGAAAAAGTATGGTAAATACTTTGTGAAGTGCGCAGAGCGTGAATTGTAATGAGTCAATTCAAAGGGTTGTCCGCCCAAAAATAATGTAAAATAATAGGAAGTGAGTCATCCTGCCCATGGTCCGCAGACCATGGGAATGTATAAGTAGAGCAAGGCTCTATGGATAGAAGTCAGTTTTTAGGAAGTATTTTTTGATCTGGAATGCAATGGGTTTATGAAGAGAGAAGTCTTAAAGCATCTGTAAGTCCGACTCAAGGGCGTTGGTGAGTAGATAGAGGCTCTGCAGCTATGTGCGCAAAGGCCTGGTAGAGTCCGCAACTGTGTGCGCAGACCCCTACAGTTGAGTGCGCAGGGCGGATTTGGTTGTATTGAAGAGAAAATCAATAAAGATAAGAATTTCTGAATCATTTGTGTGTTTTCTTACGGATAGGTTTATTGCTTATATTCTGAATTTATGCATCATCTATTATAATTACGCGCATCGGGTCTTAAGTTTAAATGTTTGCTTAAAGATTGTAATACAAAGATCAGATCTGTAATCATTTGGTTAATAAAGAAAGTGTGTCTATGTGGATCTACGCAAAATCTCGATAGTGGTACCAAGTGGCGTGACCCCTCTAGACCACATCAAGAAATCCCAAGGGTGCAAAAACCTGGTTCCAGCACCCTCCCCTGCTACCTTGGGTGAGACCTCAGTCCGCGCTCCGCGGGCTATTGCCGAAAGGGCCAGTAGCTAAGGGATTTGTTTAGCTAATAACTCTTCTGAACCTTGGTCAAGCCCCAATAAGCCAACAGGATGCCTCATTTCCTTTTGTTGCCTTCTTCTTCTCTCTTGTGGCCTAGATTGTTGCCTAATGGCCTTGGAGTACTATGTTTTGATTAGGTCTCTCTTAGGCACTGTCATTTTCGGTTTTAGCACAATTTTTTATTTCTTCCTTCTTATAGCAACACTCAACCTTCCTGTAGTAGTCATTCCTTCTTCGTTCAGAGTCTTCTAACTGTATGGGAGTGATGATAAATGATGTGGGTTTGTGAAAATGGAGAGGATTCTTTGTTTTCTTTTTCAAGAAATTTTCAGGGTGAGATAGGGTTTGTTCTTGAAATTATGAAATGGGATGGATGAATGATGGATAGATAGTGAATATGAAGTGGATGGAGGGCTTGGAGTGTTGTGGTGACTTGGCCTTTGCAAAAATTTATTCTTTTAAATGTTGTCCCCATTCCTCTAAATCATCACCCTTCATAATTTGACTTTTCAACATTGCATGAGTGAAGGAGTGAGCTGCAATTAACTAGTTGAAGGCGGCTGAGACTGTTGACCCGTCCTTAGCTTATAAAACCTCATCTCTCATGCATTGACAACAAATTTCTAACTATAATATGCTCAAGAGAAGAGGTCAAGAATATTGCATACATGTACCTACCTAATGGTTGTTGGAGAGACATGCATGTTGTTGCTAAGTTGATGTTGATGCAGGTGTTGGGGGACCTATATCAATCTTCCTGAGTGTGCAATCTGTGAGTTGAATCATGTGACGAGTTCATGCCCATCCTTGCCAAGACTAAAAGCGGTTTTTCAAGGGACAAACAAAGAGATAGAGAAGTTGTACTTTATGGGACCCAAAAAACCATGGAAACCTTGGTTGTCAATGGGAAATAAGGTATGATTCTATATCCATCTGAATGTTTTAGTAATTTTAATATGGGTCCCTAGCCCATGCTTTATCTGCCCATGTGGCCCCAATATCAGCTTCCACCTTGGCAGTAGTGGGCTCCTCCAGCTAGTTTGAGTTCCTCGTGGGCTCCAAACTGGTGGGGACCTTCTCCTCCTTGTCAATTTCCCCAGTCAATGCCACAATAGCAACTTCAGTTATCGTCTAATGTGCCTCCTGGTAATCAGCCTGTTCGTCCCCAACTTCCCATCCAACCCAATCCAAATCCTAACAATAAAGGGGCTCAGCAAGTTAGAACCCTCAACCTACCTTCATACAACATCTCTACCGCATAATTCTATGAGATGAATTTGTGATCTGGGTGGACAGTAGATGCTCAACCCTCACCAGTTATCATTGAACAAATTGACATTGAGGAAAAGGAACTAGAAATGGTTGAAGAGGAATCAAACCGAGTCAACAAAAATGATACACCTCCTCAACCACTAGTTACTCAAAAACACCAAGTTGAACCGCCCTATCCAGAAAAGTTGGCTTTGAGTAAGAAAACCCCTCAAGCTGAGTTTGACCTGTTAAGGGAGTTATAGAATTTATTTGTTAAGATTCCCCTACTGCAAGCTATGAGTGACGTACCTATATAAGCAAAAACTCTTAGGGAATATTGTGCCAAGAAGCCTAAAAAGAAATCAAGATGCCCACTCACCATTCATGTAATGGGGAAGTTATCAGATTTTATGATGGGAAGGTCTATGCCTGTAAAGTATGGGGATCTCGGGAACCCAATTTTAACCATGAAAATTAATGAGGTATTAATTCCAAATGTGTTAGTAGATTTGGGTGCTGCTATAAATGCCATCACTGCTGAAACTATGCATGCATTAAGTCTTCATAACTTGAAACACACACCTATAGTGTTAGATATGGTAGATTGATCCATAGTGAAACCAGTAGGGAAGTTAGAAGATAACACAATTTTAGTTGATTCATGGCACTACCTCGTGGACTTCCTTGTACTCCAAATGCAATCTCCAGCTGGAGGCCATCCCCTTATTCTAGGAAGACCATGGCTGGAAACCGCATATGCTTATATTGGGTGTTGGTTTGGACATATGCTCATTTCAAATGGGCAAAACACTAAGAATCTAGTATTATATCCTCCCGCAGAACCTAACCCATCAGCGAAATCAATCAGCTGCAAGAAATCTTTACCCAAGAAAGAGTCGGAATTAGAAAATGAGGAGTTAAGACCAGTTCTTAGTATTGGACATGACCTCTAGCTTAAAACAGAAATGGAAGATGACACAATTACTACCTTTATTAGCGATCCCTGTTCTGTTTTAGATTTAAATCAGCAAATTTTGGAGTCTGTTTTGAGCTGTGAGACACAGGAAAGTGTTGGAATAGTAGATGGATTTGATGAGCTACCTACAACCGCACCCCATGACAGTATTTCCATGGAAATAGAACCAGGAAAAGCCCTGGATATCAATCTAGATTTGTCAGAGTCCCAGAGGAAACAACTCTTGGATGTTCTTCAAAAACACAAAGAAGCCTTCACTTGGGACTACTCAGATATGAAGGGGATTCCTGCTAATCTGTGCACCCATCACATATACATTAAGGAGGATTTTCGTCCTGTGAGGCAACTCCAGAGGAGATTGAACCCTGTGCTGAAAAACATTCTTAAGGAAGAGCATCAAAAGATGCTAGACATGGGATTTATCTACCCCATTTCAGATAGCCAATGGGTTTCCCCATTGGTAATGGTCCCTAAGAAAAATGGTAAATTGCGGATATGCATGGATTACAGAGAATTAAATAAGGCAACTCAGAAAGACCATTTTCCGTTACCATTCATTGACCAAGTCTTGGATACATTGGTTGGTAATAAGTTTTTCTCCTTTCTAGACAGATTTAGTGGGTACAACCAGATCCAGATAGCTCCTAAAGATCAGGATAAGACCACTTTCACATGCCCTTGGGGAACATTCACATACCGGGTCCTCCCATTTGGTCTCTATAATGCACCTACAACATTCCAAAGGGAAATTTTAGGGATTTTCTCTGATATAATGGATGAGAGTGTCGAGATTTATATCGAAGATTTCATGGCATATGGAGATTCATTCAATGAAGCATTGGGGAAGCTAGAAAAAGTTCTTGAAAGATGCAAGCAGGCACATGTCTCTTTAAGTACGAAAAAATGCCATATGATGATGAAAAAAGGAATAGTCTTGGGACACTTGCTTTCAATTGTAGGAATCCGGATGGATCTAGCTAAGATAAAGGTAATACAACATTTTCCAATACCCAGAAAACCCACACAAGTTTGTAGCTTTATCAGTTATGTTGGATATTACAGGCACTTTATAGAAAATTTTGCTAAGACAGCACATGTGCTTTTTCAATTACTGACAAAAGATGTAGACTTTGTGTGGATAGATGACTGTGATGCAACCTTTGTGAAGATCAAGGAATTGGTCTGTAGCACTCTGATCCTTAGAGGGCCAAACTGGGCATTACCATTCCATATTCATGCTGATGCTTCCCAGATAGAAGTTGGGGCAGTTTTGGGGTAGCAAGTTGATAAGGCACCATATGCAGTTTACTATATTAGTAAGAACTTGGCTCCTACTGAGTTAAACTACACAGTGACTAAAAAATAATTCCTTGTTGTCATCTACGCCATCAACAAGTTCTAGCACTATATCACTGTTTACCCCACCTTTGTACATATTGATCATGCAGCCATCAGGTACCTGATGAATAAACCCGTTACTCTTGGTCATATTACAAGATGGCTTTTTCTACTTCAATAATTTGACATTACCATAGTAGATAAGGAAAACGTGGTTGCCGATTTTCTATCTAGGTTAGAAAGTAATGCCAAAGGTACACCTATCGAAGATCGCTTTCTAGATGAATATCTCTTTGCAATTTCCGTTGACACTCTGTGGTATGCAGGTATTGCTAACTATCTTGCTATAGG
The DNA here is from genome assembly GCA_000404065.3 of Pinus taeda. Taxonomy (NCBI): domain Eukaryota; kingdom Viridiplantae; phylum Streptophyta; class Pinopsida; order Pinales; family Pinaceae; genus Pinus; species Pinus taeda. The sequence goes on from APFE030724760.1 coordinate 186,410, forward strand.
GAAGGTACCTCATCATTTGTCATATAAGGATCAATGGAAAATTATTCATCATAGTACCTGATATTCATGGATGGCAGGATACCTCTTTCATATAGGGGTTGATCAACAGATTCAATGTTGTGTATCAGAGGATCATATCTATGAGATATTTAAGGCCACCCATGGTGGACCTTGTGGAGTACATTTTGCAGATAAAAGAATATGCCACAAGGTGTTGTAAATCAAATACTACTGGCCATCTATCTTTTGCGATGCTAGAGATTATGTCTAAAGATGTGACAGTTGTCAATGGATGGGACAACTTGGGAAATCGGATGAAATGCCATTACAACCCCAGATAGTCCTTGAACCTTTTGAGAAGTGGATCATTGATTTCATTGGGCCCTTCAACCCACCTTCTAAATAAAAAGTTCTCATCTTCGTCTGCATTGATCATGTGACTAAGTGGGTGGAAGCTAGAGCGGCTGTGAAAGCAACAGACAAAGTGGTTGCAAATTTCCTTTTTGAAGATATTTTTGCCCGATATGGTACCCTAAGAGAAATTGTTTCAGATGGAGGTGCACATTTCACATCCCACATGATAGAGAGGCTTATGTAGAAATACGAGGTTAAACACAGAGTGACAACTCCTTACCATCCCCAAGCGAATGGACAGGTAGAAAATACAAACAAGGTATTGGAAAACATCTTGACAAAAACTATAGCAATTCATCGTTAGGATTGGTTGCAGAAACTTCGAGAAACTCTTTGGGCGTATAGGATGACATGGTAGAATACAACCAGATTTTCACCATTTGGGCTAGTCTATGGGAAATCCCCCTTGTTTCTAGTAGAGTTCAAGATGACTACGCTCAGAACGACTTTGGAAGTGAGATTAGACTTATCAAAGGCCTATAAACATCGGCCGGAATAGCTCAATTAGTTAGATGAGATTCGTTTAGTAGTTGTCCAGAGAACCACTATTATCCAACAACAGAGAATGAAATGGCATGATAAATTTATCAAGAATAAGGTGTTTCATATAGGGGATTGGGCATTGCTCTATGACTCCCAGTTCAAATATTTTAAAGGAAAGCTTCGCACTCGTTGGATGGGGCCCTATGAAGTGGACACTATATTCGATAATGGAACAGTCAGATTGGTTACAGTAGATGAAAATTGTACTTCCTTCCTAGTGAACGGACATCGTCTAAAATTATATCACCGTCCAACTTCTAAGGATGCCTTTATCAAACATCTTTCTGATACATATGGTTTCATGGTTGTTGGTGCAGAGAATACTCTCTCTGCCTTCTGTTAAAATATATATATATATATATAGTAATAATAATATGTTGTTACTACTTACTTGTTTGTCTTTTATAGGAATAAGAACCGAATTATGACAAGGAGAAACTGATAAATTTTCCAAGTAACAGTCATTGTTGTTACTCCATCGTTGCTATTACTCCGCCAGTGCTATTACTCCGTCATTGTTATTACTCCGCCGATGTTTTACTCCACTGTTGTTGTTACTTCGTCGGTATTGTTACTCCACAATTGTTGTTACTCTGTCGATGATGCTACTCCGTCGTTGCTATTACTCCATCAGCGTTGTTACACCACCGTTGTGGTTACTCCACTGCTCCTGTTACTCTGTCGTGTTGTTACTTCGTCGGTGATGTTACTTCGTCATTGTTATTGCTCCACTGGTTATTTTTGCTGTTACTCCACTGCTAGGTATGCTTCCATTGACTCTTACAGATTTAATTAAAGTATTCCAAAGAAGAGATTAGTACGTGCCATGAGCAACCACATTTAAGTTGGGGGGGTCCCATCACAAATAAATGACATCGTACCTAAAAGTGTAATTATATCACATCATTACTAAATCTAATGTGAACAGAAACCAAAAATATTGTGATTTTGTAATCATGATTCCGATGCATTGGAATTTGAAATCCCTTATCAGTCATTTCCCGAGTATGTTGTATTCAATCACCATAATCATTCACCTGTACGGCCATACCCTGCCATATTTTATTGTGTTTTTTGAGGTGTACCAGCCATTATTACCATTCTTTTACCCCGCAGCCACCATGCTAACATTATTGTCATTGTCAGTTTGGATTGTTGTTACTCTCCCCCTACCAGTTGATTGTATCCATCGTGTTGATCCATTTCCTACAGAGATGGGTGGGTTGGATGTGTGCCATGATTCGGAGGATACGACAATGGTCTAAAATAATCAGGAAGTATAGCAGGTTTTTGAAAATGTAGGGTGGAACGTCTATCTCGACAGGTTGTAGGGGTTTAACAAGGCAATTGTGATTAAATTTGCACTCAATTTAGAGGAAGGGAGCTCTCGGGTCCAGGGGATAGAAATCCCTGTTACAAAGGAAACCATTGTAGAGTTCAACGGGCTACCCAACAGGGGCAGAGATGGTTTTCGCAAAGAACCTCCCTCTCGGAGTTCCCCGAAGAATTTTTGCAAGCCGGAGAGAATGTCATTCAGAAAGGCTGGAGTATGACCAGAATTCATTACCACACCCATGGAATAGGCACAGGAGCTAGAGCTTCCACGCTCACCACCTCTTGAGTAGCTCCTTTAGATTCAATGTCTCCCCTAGTGCTCACAGTCTCAGCAGGGCTCGGACCCAACATGTTTTCCAAGATGAATTGCTGATTTAACTTGGACAATTTTGCAAAAGCAGGGCTCACGACAAAATCCTCAAAAAATGAGCACCTCATAAGAAGTAGACAGCATAGCTCAAAAACCCTAAGGGTGCAAAGTGTTCTCTACTGGACTGACACATGTAATTTATAGGGGATTTTGAATTCAAATCCGATCATTCCCCCCAAAATTCGATCATTAATATTGGTTTGGTAGTAGATATTCAAATATGTTAACCTTAAATGTCGTCGGCTACTCCTCTTAACCCTATCCTAGCTGTCAAATCATGAACAATGACTCTAATAGTCATTTTCTTGTTGTGCAGTATCCCCTTTTCGAGCGTAGCTCCCTTTTCGCAGCTTATGATACGGTAACATCTCCCTTTTTCATGCAACCCCCCTATCACGCAGTTCCTCAAACGGTTAGTGTAGTTTATAGTCCTGCACTCCCTTTCATTTTCCAAGAGCACTAAGATTGTCCTTTCGTCATATAGCCACTGAGCCAGATCTCATGTATATGGCTTCAATCAGATTCCATTCACCCTTCTCGGAAAAGTTTCTCCATTCAGTTTCGCGAGTTGAACTGTGCCTCCATTTGTAATTTCTTTGATGATATATGGCCAAATCCAGTGCATATGAAACTTCCCGGAAACTTAGTTAACTTACTATCATATAATAAAACCAAGTCATTTACCTTAAACGTATGCAGCTTGATGTGTCAATCGTGCCATGTTTTTTCGCATTCCTTCTGTACTTACTAGTGAAATCTGACCAAGAATTTGTCCTCTTCAAGCTCCATCAGTTGCGCAAGCCGCTCTTCCATGGCTCTATGGTCTGCCATCCCTATGAAAGCTATTATGCATAGGCTAGGCACAATATATTCCATAGGCATCACAAATTCTATACCATAGACCAATTGAAAAGGTGTCTAACTTATCAGATTTTGCAAGTAATCATGTATGCCCATATCATTGCTGGTACACGTATGTCCCAATCATTTCGTTGCGTGTTGCAAATCTGTGCCAGCGCATTCTCCAATATCTTGTTAAAGGCCTCAATTGTTCCATTAGCTTGAGGATGATATGGTGTTCTCTTTTAATGATAAACCTATAATTCTTCGGTCAACACATTGATCGTTTCATTAGGAAAGTGTGTATCGTGATGACTCATCAACGCTTTTTGGTAGCCAAACCTAGTTAACACGTACTCAAACAAGAACTTTTCTATTGTGGCCCCTATACAATCCTTCACAGGTTGTGCCTCTTCCCATCTGTTCTGATACTCCATTGTGGTGATGATATAGCACACCCATATTTTCTTGCGTGGGGGCGAATCGGTCCTACAAAGTCAATTTCCCATTTCTCAAATGGTTGTAACGACACCAGAGGGTTCAGTGGAAACTCATCCCTATGTGACGGTATGCCTATTTCTAACATGCATTGCACACCCTACAATATGCTTTAGTATCCTTATGTAACATAGGCCACCACAAACCTGCGCGCAAAATCTTTTGTGCTATCGCTTTTCCTGCATAATGTCCTCCCACAACTCCCCTGTAAGCTTCAATGAGGATGTTGTTTTGTTTAAAATCGGTAACATATCGTCAGAGTATCTCATCTGAACCCATATTATATAAATGTCCTACAATTATTGAGAAATCTATTGCGCTCACTACTAACTCTTACTTCCACTGACTGGTGTATCTGTCTAGAGTTTTCCCTGTAGTCAAAATGTGGATAATATCTACAAACTGGTTATCCACTACATGCACCACGAAGAGCTGCATATCGAGCAACCCTTCCTCTAAATTAGTAGGCTCCTCCCTTGTTTCAATCTACGACAAATGGTCAAGTCCTGCATTCAACATTCTTGGTTTCACAATTATCTCAAAGTCATACTCCTGAAATAACAGCATCCATCTGCATACCTTCCCCCCCAACAGAGGCTTATTAACTAGGTACTTCAAGGTGGAGTAGTCTGTGTACATCTGGAAATGTCTACCTAAAAGATAGTGTCTGAAATTTTGGAGTGCGTACACCATAGCCAATCCTTCGCGCTCTATCATTGAGCAGTTCTTATTATCCTTTGACAACTTTCTACTCACAAATGCTATAGAATGATCCATCTCTCCTTCACCAAACTGTGTCATCACTTCTCCCCACGCAATACACAAGGCATCAACGTGCACATGGAATTCCTTCTTCCAGTCTAGGAAGACCAACATCAGTGCAGTGACCGTCTTTTCTTTTAATACATCTAGGCAATGCTAACATTATTCATCCCAACATAATGTAGTGTCCTTCTTTAATAGCTTCTCCATAGGCATGGTAATCTGAGCATAAGCCTTGATGAATTTTTTATAATACCCAGTACGGCCCAGCGTTGCGCACAACTGTTTGACGCTCGTTGGGGTCTCCAAATTGACCATCACCATGATCTTGGTAGGGTCCACCATTAGTCCTTGATTGCACACCACATAAGCCATCAAAAACCCAAAGGGGACGCAGAGTAAGCACTTCTTCATGTTCAATGTGATCTAATACCTTCGACACATATCCAACATTAAGCGTAGATTGGCTACATAGCGCTTTACTAACCCAAACACTATCCAATATACCTCCAAGAATTTGTGAATAAACTCCTTGAACGTCATGATGACTACACGAGAGAATATCGCTGACGCATTCTTGAGTCCAAACAGCATCATAGTATACTAGAAACAACCCCATTTCATCACGAAGGTTGTCTTACTCCTATCTTCTAACTTTATATTAATCTGATGGTATTTAGAGAACCTGTCAATGAATGAGTAGGCCTCCTACCCTCCCACATTATCCAGTACCTCATCAGTAAAGGGCATTGGGAAAGGATTAGGGATGCAGGCATCATTAAGATTTCTTAGATCTACAAAAATCCTTATTTCTCCCTTCTGCTTCTTTTCCTGAACTACCATCGGGCTCACCTAGTCACATTCTTCAACTGCTTCGATGATGCCTTCTTCTAGCTTATTATCAAACTCTAAGCAAACATTTTCCTTGTATTTGGGATTAAGGCGATATGACCTCTTCTTAATAGGCTTCGTGCCCGACTTTAAGTTAATTTTCATCATGCCCGAGTCACCTATGATGCCTTTTAAGTCCAAAAATTTTGTAGGAAACAAATCTTGATATTCGCAGAGCAACTTAGCAACTTTATCCACCGTGGCATCATCCCAGTAATCCTCAATCTTCGTAAATTTTATCTCTGCTTCAGTACCAATATTCACTTGCCTAGTTTTCAATGGTGTGGTGATGTCTAGATTTTCTATCTGTAGACCTTCAGATGCACAATGGCCTTCTGCCTCTAGAATATTGAAATTTCTTAGATCCTCATCCTCCCTTTCAGCAGTCACATTATAACATTCCAACGCATGGCATAGCTGGGCGCTCCAGTCTGGCTGAACCAACTCCAAAGGGTCCTGCAGTATTATGAGTACCAACGCTTTAACCTCCTACAAAGCTTCATCAATTATTTCGAACCCATCCTCAAAACTAAAGGTCATCATAAATCCTTCCAGTAATATATCCCACTCCAAGGTGCCATGGCAAAGCTCGGTTTCTAGGTACCGATTCATAGGGATAATATCCAAAGTATGAGAGAATAAATGCACCCATTCTGGGTGCGGATCTGCTCCATAAACTTTATTCCATTTCGCTAAATGGTCACGTGGATCATTTCTCCCATCATATTTCTCTTTCAGCCAAACTTTTGGGCAAACAAATAACAACCTCATCATCCTTCTATAATTGCGCCATTCATCAAAGTTGTCTTCTTGTGTACCCCACCATTGTGCAGGCGTAGCACGCAATGCCAAATCCAACGCTTGAAAGCAATGATCCTTATGTACTTATCTTTCAAAGGCATCTAAAAACTTAGTACATCAGTTAAACCATCATAATAGGGTAAATTTCTTACCTCCAAGAACACACAGCGCAGTGATTTAGTCATCATGTTACAACATAGTGTAGACACTTCGTGCAACTAAGTTTGCCAATGCTTCAATTCTTTGTCCAAATCCAATGTACAGGAGCTTTTGTGGTCCCATGCAATCCATCCATCAACTGTTGGGTTAATCCAATCTTGATCTTGTGTTGTTGTTTTGTAAATCTGAGCCAAATCATCATCTCTTTCTTCATAATCGTGGACGGTTCAGTATAGTGCGGTCCTTCTGTAGGGTCCAATGGTACTACAACATGGAGTGATTTCCTTTCAAATGACATTATCATCTTCTTCAAGTTGATGACCCCATTCATATCAATAGCCCAAACAATTCGAAGGAGCATGGGGTATGGATTGTTGTCATCAACAATTTCTATTGCTTCAAAGTCAACCAGCACGCTCGCACCTTATATATCTATAGTGACTCCGCGTAATCGTCCCATAGGGATAATATTTTGCTAGTTATCCATCCTCAATTGAATCAGGGACCACTGCAACGCAAGTCTCCCCATTCTCTCCCACATCTGTTTCGGAAAAATGTTCACATCGGACCTTAGATCCAAAATAACCTGGTCCATCTCATAGTCTCCTATTTGCATGGTGAGCCTTATCTCGCACCTTGTTCTTGCCTTATGCTTGCCAATCTTCTTGACTACTTGGTGTCCAACAGGAGTACTTTCCTTACCATCACACTTATTTATCAATTCATGTAGCCCCTTTACAACCTTGCTATCGTGCAACAGTTTCATACAGGTTTCCAAGAACGTAGTGAGTATAGAGGGATCAATCTCTGTGGGCGCGCTGGTTCCTAGTAGTTTTCCCTGACTGCCTAAAGTAGATGCTTCAACGATGTTTTTATTTACCTCCATAAACATGTCCTTCATGTGTTCCATATCTAAGACAACTTCCTTTTCTGGGGCCTTGCGGACCCACCCAGTTTCTTCAGGTTGTTTTCCTTTATCATCACCAGTTGTTATTCTGCTTCTTAGCATGATATTTGATGAGCCTCATAAATGGGTAATTATATGGGCTCATTTTACCTCCTAACCTAGTCAAATCAACCATTCTCTTAGCTTATTATATGATTTTCTTATTAAATTTATGCTTATAGGGTGAGTTGAGTTAGTTATTATGCCATGTAGTCTAACATGTATTTAATGCAGATTATTGATGGATTTCGAGGTCAAAGTCAAGGATATAGTGGTCAAACTATAGCAATAACTCGAACTAGACAGAGGAGAGGACTTATTGTAGGGAATCCCCCTCCTTTATTGCTCCTCACTTTGAATTACCCTTCATTCAGCTCAGAGTACAAGCAGTCGAATCATGCACTAGAAGGCAGCCAAGCAAGTGGAAGATGATTGATAGTTATCTTGAGTTTCGGGAGCCAAGCCTCCCTAATTTTAAGGAATTTGTTGGTAGCTTCAGACGTATAAGTAGAGAGGCCTAGGGCCTCACTAGGGTTGATTTTTTTTTCTTGTGTAAACTCTGCTCAAATTTCGAGCTTACTATTTTATGACAGGTTTATGTAATCTTGCTATCTTTTGATAATGAAGATGGAATCCTTTTTGAGCTAGCACTAAGTTACCTCAAAGGGCTGAAGCTCTTGCGTTAGGGCCCAATCCAAGTATCCAAGCTTCTGTTTACTTGTATTTGTATGCTTTACTTCAGTTTGTAGATTAGTTTAATGTTAGATGTACTTCTCTTATGGTTAAGAATAGGTTGCTTTTGATGATTTAGTAGCTTGCTTCCATTTGTGCTTTCTGTAGCAGGTTAAGTAGTGATCAGAGAAGATTCAAAAGGATAGAAACAGTGTCTTGGCCTGTCTTCCTCCCTCTAGGACCATGATTTGAGGCAAAGACTCTCTTGTTGCCCCAAAAACATAGATTTTCCTCATTCCTAAGACTTCTAGTGTTTACAACTCTCTAGTATGTTGATCATCCAGTTTTGCTTTTCTTTAGATCGTCTTTATCATGTTCACTTCCTGATTTGCAATAGTCCTTTTGCAAGCTTTCCTTTCTTACAACATTTCCCAGCATTTCCTTCTATACATCATAGTTTATGCCATTTTAATGCAAAACTATGTTTTTCCTAGGATGCACTCATTTCATTGGTTGCTTGATTTTCTTGATTGAATGTTAGTTTCTATGCAACAGATCTCTTCCAGTAGTAGGCCAACTTACAAACAATCACACCCTCCATCTGATCCATGCCCTATAGGTCTCCCAAACCTCACCTCAATTCTGCCCTAGTTTCCTTCATTTTTCATAGAACTTCTTCCTCTCTCCTTGAGCAAACCCAATTATCTTTCTCTCTCATGGTGATTCACGGCAGACCTTAGGCACCCTAACACCTCATTCCAACCTTCATCCACCTTTTCCACCCACTCTCACGCCCTCAAAAAAGTGAAAATTTTTCTCAGCCTCCTCCTGTAGGCCTCCTATAGTTTCTTGTTTTCCCCCAGTAGTTTTCTTGTGTTCTCCTGTAGTTTTTCCTGTAGGCTTTATTTTGAAGGTTAGGTGTGGAAAAAGCCTCCAAAAGGCCACCTAAGACCTCCTAGGACTCATCCACACCATCCTACATCCTCCCAAGCTCCAAAACCGCCCTCTAACGCCACCTGTTCGCTACCACACTCACACACAATAAATTAGAGGCATGTTAAATTCACAAAAAAACACATAAAAATCCAAAAATATGTTTTTTTCTTCTTTACTTCAAGAAATATCATGGTTAGATGTTGTTTACTTCCTTGAGTAGGTAATGGCATTTCTTCCATGGTTTTCATAGTGTTTTTGGCAAAAGTAGAATTATCTTGTTAATTAGGCTTTACTAGGTTTTGCTTTACATTCTAGTCTTTCTCTTTTCTGCAGTTAGAATAGCATCTATAGAGTAATCATTATTTTTTGTCATCACACATAGAGCTTCTTCTAAAATCTATAGAAGTTGGCTTGAGCTCCTAGCAATCTCGTGCCAGTTGACCAGGTGACAACCTGCAGCGAGAACTAGTACTTGTGCATATAGCACCGACGCTTCCAGGTTTGTTACGAACTACCGGGTTGACAAAAGTAAATTTGGTAGCCTAGGAGTTGCAACATTCTTGTTGCAATACTAGCACTCACCACTTTTTGGTGTCGTTGCCGGGGAAGCATCAAAGTATTCTGTGATTATTGCTTTCTTCAATTTTTTATTGCAACATTCTGCTAATATTTTATTTCAGCAAAAGTAGACTAATGATTTCTTTCTTTTAGTTTTGCATTTCCTTGATTTCCTTTTCAATTTTGCAAATTTCCATTCAACAAGTTCATTTCAGCTAGTTGGAATTTGTTTTGTTCAATCACAATTTTAGTTTCTACAGGTACTTGCAGTGTGGGGAAAAAGAAACACAAAAACAACCAAAAATATTTCCTTTCATGCCTCGTAGGAGTAGAGATAAATTAGGAAAAAATTTTCCCAACACCCTCATTGCTTCACACAACCAACCTTCTCTCTTCCTTGGTGGCTGCAATCAAGAAGAACCCTTAGGTGAACATCCATACATTTGAAGAACCTATAGGGGAAGAAGAAGAAGAAAACTTTCCTCTGGAACTAATGGCTAAAAACAGAAATGCTAGGGAAAATGGAGAGAGAATAGAGGGTACCTTCCCCATTCGAGAGACCAATGGGGACACCAAAATGAAGAATATAAGTCCTTCAGCCCTACCTCACTTCCATGGTCTGACTACAGAAGATCCTCACACCTTATTTTTCGAGTTTGTTGTCATCCGTCGAACTTATGACTATGAAGAAGACAAGCAAAAGTTAAAATTGTTCCCTTCTACTCTCAAGGACATAGCACTGCGCTTGTTCATGGGATTACCTGGCAATAGCATCACAACTTGGGTTTAGATGCAACAGGCCTTTACCAACAAGTATCGAGACTATTGTAGGTCAAAAGATACTAAAGAAGAAATCTTCCAAATGACCATAGGAATTGATGAGTCCCTGGAAGACTATGAAGAGAGGTTCCAGCTCAGTTACAAAAGGGCTAGGTGTACACTTGACCTTGAGTCTTTGAAGTTGTTCCTACTCGGGAGAATTTGGGAAGACCTTTTAGACACCCTCCATCTACTGGCTCGAGGAGACATCTAGTAACTATCCTATGAGGACATAAAGACTGTGTTTAGAAACCATTCTAGAGCAGCCAGAAAGAAAGGGAGGGGGAGTCAACCCACAGCTAGTTCCTCTTCTTCCAATTCATCCATTAAAGGTGAAATTGGAAACATGCTGGAAGAATTCAAGAGTGAGATGTTGCAGACTCCTTCCATGCAAATGGATACCTTACATATCAAAAGAAAACAAGAGGAAGCAGAGAGTTCTTTGGCCATTTTTTTCCCTAGATGCACCAGGTGGCATCTTAGGAATGAATGCCCATTGAACTCTATAGGGGTTTGTTCAATCTATGAAGAAGATCATTCTACAGATAAGTTCCCTTCCTTGGCCAAACTTAAAGCTGTATACCAAGGGGCCGAAGGAGTCGCTGAACATATCTATTACATAAGCCAAAGGAGGTTGCATGGACCTAGACCATACCAGCAGGGGATGCAAGGGACATCTCAGGCATACTACAACCCCAACCAAGTCACCTCCATACCTTCTTGGGACCCCCCTGCTCATCCTTCCTGGTCCATGCCTCCTCCTTGGTCCTTCACATCTCAATATCATGCCCAACTAGCCACCTATTCATTTCAATCCTATTCTCAGCTACAACCTCAGTGGAATGCATCTCATCAAGGGTGGAGACCTCAATACAACTCTCTTCCCACTCTTCTTCCTCCACCACTTGCCCAACCACAACCATTACCTTCTACTCCACCAAGGCAACCCCAAATGCCTGCCTAGCCAAATCCGAACCTGAACAATAGACAAGCTTAGCAAGTGTATAGTAGGGAACCATCATGCCCAAATTATGCTGTGGAGATTCAAGAAATTAACTTGTGACCTGGGAAAGTTCTCCCAGATAGCCAGCCTCCACACAGGGAGGTTAAGGAAGATAAAGAGGAAAGTGAACCTAAAGCAAATCCACCCTTTCCTGAGAGACTATCCATGACAATCCAGCCTACCCCAGAAGAGACTGAACTCCTTGGAGAATTGATATATTTATGTGTGAATATACCACTTCTCCAAGCCATAAAAGATGTGGCTATCTATAATAGTTTGATCAAAGAGAAGTGGTATAGGCATTCGAGAAGGCCCAAGAGAGATGCCCCAACCATCAATGTCATAGGACAATTGTCTGACCTGATGTTGGGGTAGATAATCTGTCCAAAATATTTGGTCCCTGGAAGCCCAGTAGTTGATGTCCACATCAATGGCACAATGGTCCCACATACCTTGATTAATTTGGGAGCTGCCATTAATGTGATAACAAAGGACACAATGCTCAAACTTAACCTCCAAGGCTCCTTGAGGAAGACCACGATAGTGCTGCAGCTAGCAGACCGCTCCACAGTGACCCCTGAGAGGATTGTGGAAGATGTGATGGTCTCCATTGATTCTTGGGAGTACCCTGCTAATTCCTTAGTTCTCCAGCCAAAGGCAAATCTCATTGGGTATCCTCTCATTCTGGGAAGACCTTGGTTGGCTATGGTCAATGCCTACAGTAGCTACCGAGTTGGGAACATGACGATAAAGAATGGGTACATGTCCAAGTATTTAATTGTATATCCTCTTGCCCAACCCTTGCTATAGCATGATCTACCTCTCTGGTTGAAGGAGGGGGATGAGGATGAAGTTTATTCTACACCACTTTGTACATTAGAAATCACCATGGGGGGGAAACCGCAAGATGAGGATGATATGATTGCAAATTTGATTTAGAATCCACCTCCCAGTGTATCACCATTAGAAGACATAGTAAGATACACCCAAAACAACTCTTCAACTGATCTATATGTGGCCGACCCCACTTCTCTCCATGTTAAAAATATAGAGTTCAGCCCAGAAAGAACATTGAAAATCAATCCATCCCTATCTACTTCCCAGGAGAAGGAGCTATGTAGCATACTAAGAAAACATCTAGATGCCTTTGCCTGGAGTTAAAAGGAGATGAAGGGAGTGCACCCTTTAGTATGTACTCATCGTATATACATCAAGGAAGATTGCAAGCCAGTCAAGCAACCTCAAAGGAGGATGAACCCAGCACATAAAGATATTGTTAAGGAAGAACAACAGAAATCGCTTGATGTAGGATTCATCTATCCCATCTCTGACAGTGAATGGGCATCTCTTTTGGTGCTAGTGCCAAAGAAAAATGGTAAGTGGAGAATCTGTGTCGACTATCAGGAATTGAACAAAGCCACTAAAAAAGGACCATTTTCCTTTACCTTTCATAGATCAAGTGTTAGACAATCTGGCAGGGAAAAAGTTTTTCTCCTTCCTAGATGGGTTTAGCGGGTACAATCAAATTCAAATCAGCCCAGAAGAACAAGATAAGACCAATTTCACTTGTCCTTGGGGTACCTTTGCATACCGAGTCCTTCCTTTTGGTTTGTGCAATGCTCCAACCACTTTCCAAAGAGTGGTATTGAGTATATTTTCTGAATTGGTTGATGATGCAGTAGAAATATACATGGATGATTTTACTCCTTATGGCTCTAACTTTCAGGAAGCTTTATCTAACCTAGGAAAAGTTCTAGATAGGTGTATTGAGATGAACCTGTCCCTGAGTCTAGAAAAATCTGAATTTTTTATGGCTGAAGGGACTGTGCTAAGTCATGCAATATCTCAACAAGGACTGCAGGTGGACCCCAACAAAATTGCCATCATCCAAAGGGTCTGACCTCCTCAAAAGGTGAGAGATGTCAGAAGCTTCCTAGGCTTAGTTGGATATTACGTGAGATTCATTAAAGACTTCAACAAGTTAGCCTCTCTTTTGTCTAGCCTCTTAGACAAAGATGTTGAGTTCATATGGTCGGAAAACTGTCAAGAAGCCTTAGATACCTTGAAGAGAAAGCTAGTGACTGCCCCAATTCTCAGAGGCCCAAACTGGGACCTACCCTTTCACATTCACACAGATGCCTCAAACAAAGCAATAGGAGCAGCCTTAGGACAAATTGATGAAAAGTTAGCTGATGCCATATACTTTATAAGAAAACACTTGTTAAAGACAGAATTAAACTATACAGTGACCGAGAAGGATCTCTTAGTTGTTGTGCATTCCTTAAACAAATTCAGACATTATATCGCAGGCTATCAAAGCTTTGTGCACACTGATCATGCTGCAATTAGATATTTAATGAACAAACGAGATGTAAATGCTCGTATTATAGATGGTTGCTTTTACTGCAATATTTTGATCTGACCATTATTGATAAGCCTAGTAAAGAGAATGTTGTTGCTGACTTTTTGTCTAGAGTAAATTTTCCTGTGAGTGAAGAAGGAATGGTGGATGACCAAATGCCAGATGAACACCTATTTGCTATATCAGTACTCTCTCCATGATTTGGTTATATAGCAAACTACTTGGTTTCAACACAGTTCCCACCACACCCATCCTCAAAAGAGAAGAGCAAGATAGTAAGGAAAAGCACCCCTTTCACCTGGATTTGAGGCAATCTCTTCGAACTTGGCCGAGACCAGATCTTGAGAAGATGTGTCAGGGAGGAGGAAGTCTTTGACATCCTCCTAACCTGTCATGACAGGCCTTATGGAGGTCATTATGTAGCAAAAAGAACCGCCTTCAAGATATTGCAAGCAGGCTACCACTGGCCCACTCTTCATTAGGATGTGAGGAGATACACGAGCCAGTGTGATTGGTGTCAGAGGATGGGGAAACCCACTCCAAAGGATGAAATTCCCATGCAACCTCAAGTGATCTTTGAGCCATTAGAGAAGTGGGGCATGGACTTTGTGAGGCCTATCAACCCTCCTGATGATGTGATGTTTTGGTTTTCTTATTACTTGTTGTTCACAAATTCAATTTGTTGGTCATTATATGTCAATATTATCATTTAATGGTTTAGTTAATAAGTTTAAATGAAATAGAATTGAAGTCCATGAATGTACTAACTTGATTCACCCCCCGTCTTAGTTTAGTAAAAGTTTTCATCAATTAGTATCAAAGTGAAGTTACTTCTATATAAGCCTAACAACTTGAAGGTAGGTCTACCTGAGTCATGGACTATCAAAGTTTACATATGTTGAGCGCAACGAACTTTCATGAATTGAGAGATAAGGTAAAATATGAACTGATAGCTTATGGACCTAATGTATGGAAGCTTGTATGTGATGGTCATTGCAAAGACTCTCCCTCTATTCAATAACAACAGTGGAATGCTAAGGCAAAATTTGTTCTGTAGAACAATCTTCATAATAAGGATCTTGATATAGTCATAGATCTTACATTTCCGAAATAAATTTGGGGAAGGTTGGAACTCATGCATGAAGTAGATATTAGTAACAACAATGCAGAAAATGAAAAAAGAAAGAGAAATAAGTAAAAACCCTGTAAAAAAGAAAGTATGCAGCTAAATGAAAATATTTCATGTGTGTGTAACTTGATGTTTATCTATCTTTTGATGTTTATGACTCTAAGAAGTTAAAGTAAATGATGGATATGAGAACTACTTTCTTTTCAAATCACAATCAATACGAAGGGAATGTATGCAAGCCATACCGTAGCTCCATCTAATAACAAGGTGGATTGACACGGTGAAAGGAAACACAATGTGAAACAAACAAACAAAAAAGGGGGGAGAAGAAGAAGAGAAGAGAGGGAGGAGAGAAAAGAAAAAGGATGTGGAGCTAGCTATGGATTGTCTTGCCATCCTTTTTGGTATCTCTGAACATAAAGCACGTATTAGACTATCAAGAATTAAAGTGAACCTACACCATCTCAATCTCAATCTCAAACCATGTTTTCTCTGACAATCTTGGCACAATTATGGTTTTTCTGGCATTCATGGAAATATTATGAGAAATGGGCCTAGCATATATATGTTCAGATATGCGTTAAAATAATTGGGTGTATTATTATTATTCTTTTGTTGTTTTATTGTCAGGAATAAATGTTATAGCATATGTTACACAAAACTGAGGTAGTCGAACTATTGAACTCAGTGAATGAAGAGCAATTGCATAGCCAGTGTGTTATTGTTGAGCAAGATGCCTGACATTATTCCCAGCAGGTGGTATTTTTTTTATTCAATCATATGTTAGCATAATATGGCTCTCAAGAAATTGGGTGTGACAATGTGATGGAAACTTTATTACATTGGCGTTACAAGTATTTTTATGGCATTGATCACTTGGGGTAGCGCTGGGCAACGTTATATTCATGGGAGAGTGTTGATAATTTTGCATTCATTAATATGGGGAGTGATATATTTTGTTGGTAGCCTGAACATATTGACAGTGAAGATATATATTGGCAGTGTTAATACATTGGTGACAGTCATTCATGCATGGAAGTGTTGGTTATATTGATATTTGTGACAACGTAAGATATTATTGGCAACAATATTACAGTGCAAAGAAGTTATTACCAATAGCCTTTCTACATGCAGTGTTATTCACAACACATCATGCATTATTTTCCTTGGGTTACATATCCATTGTTGAGATTATATGTTGGTGGTACAATTTTTATATATCACATAGGGCATTATACATATATTGTTGCATGTGCAGTTGAAAATATTTGATATATTATGACAACCACATCGTTGTTGCATAGTTATGGATTGGGTATAAAATTATGACATTCGATATTATTGGATGTTATCTCCTTATATTATTTTCCTGCATTATATGCAATCCAAGGTTATATGTTATGGTTAATGTATGCCTTGGATTATGTTGCAATATATGCTCAATGATTATTATATACTATTTCATGATAACCATGCTATGACAAATGATAACAATTGTTGCATGATAATGATAGCCACATAATATATATTAGTGGCATGATAACAAGAATGTGATTGCAGGGAGATGGAGTTTCGATAGTTTTTATGGTGGTGGCAACATTAGGGGAATTTTGAGGTCTAAAATGAGCCTCCTAAGGAAATTATAAAATAATAGTGGAAATAATAAACTAAAATTAAATTATGTCATTAAATTTGAGAGGGCAAAAGGAAAAAAGTATTTTTTCAACTCGTATTTTCAACTTATCTCCCTATGGGTTTACTCAAATTTTGAGAAAAAATACTTGTTGGATACATAATTTGATTCCTCATCCAAGGATTACCCATGTTGCATAATTTCGATGGACCCCACTACACAAAAAATGAGAAATACATGAAAAACATGATTGCAATCACATTTTTTCATGTATTTCTCATTTTTCGTGTAACAGGGTCCATAGAAAGTATGCAACATGGGTACTCCTTGGATGAGGGATTAAACTTTGCATCCAATTAGTACTCGTGCTCGAAATTTGAGTAAAACCTTAGGGAGATAAGTTGAAAAAGTAGTTTTATTATTTTATTATTTTTTAATCTTTTTACTTTTTTACTCCAAAAATGGTGAATCATCCCCCATGGTTGACATCATCATCTTGAATCCTACTGGTTCTTATAAAGTTTATTTTGGTTGTACATTTTTCTTAGGAGGCCCATTTTAAACCTCACAATTCCCCTAATGGATGTCATGCTGGTGTGATTCAGTCAAGCCAACACCTTCCGTTAAGAAGGCGGTGGGCATGGGATACCAGATATAGAAAACCATCAACCATTTCATTCCATTAATTGCTTAAACAAAGTCATCACATCGTATTATGTCACGTCTCATCTCTCTGTTTTCTGGGAAGATTGGTGCGACTCTATCCATGGTTTCTAGATATTAAATGAGAGAGCAGAGTGAATTGCAATCACCTTCAGAAATGGATCCCATTTGCAAGATGCTTTCCCTGAATCTATGAATACGTTCCAGATATAGCAAAATACATACAGAAACCAAAATCGACATCTACTGAGTTGTATGACAGTTCTTTGATACGAAATTTATTAGCATGGAGGGGCAGAGGTGGAAGAAGTCTAATAAGAAATATGTGTTCACGAACATCAGTTGAGCCTACCCCAAGATATGATCCAAATACAAATGTAGGTAGAGGCATGCTTAGAGAAATTTTGTGCCGTGGGTGTCGTATTGCATCATATTCTAAACCTGAGGCAGATGATGATAGAATAGGAAGAACAGTGCCAATGGAAAGTGATAATCTTCATGTTTTTATTTAGCCCAGCTAAGCAATACAGCCCTATCCACAATGCATTGTGTGCCAAGCAATTGTTTTCCATATGTGTTCTGGTTGAACAAGACTACTAGTTTGATACCTTATGTTTTATTACATTATGGAGATAGAGTGATGCATTATGTATTATTGCATTATGAATTACTACCTCTTTATATATATAGCATTTTCACATATATACAATGTTGACATATCTCCTTATTGCATTATGAATTTCTATCGTCTTATATAGACAACATTGGCACAATACTATCGCATTGGTAAATTACATTGGCACATCATGTATTATTAACATACATCATATACCAATGTGTCATGTGCATTAGAGCTTTGGAGTTAATGTTATATATGCCTTGGAGTTAATTGCAAACAGGGCCTAGTTCAATTATGCCAAAGGATTGGGAAATTATCATCAATAAAATGAGCAAGGCTGGTTTTGGCTGCGTGGAAACTTATTTATTCTATGGCTCTAATTATCATAATTTTGTTGTTGTTTCCCATCTTTGTGTTGAAATCAATTGTATTTATGTATATTCATCAGGTAATTAATATTATATGAGCACAGTCATTGATTCACATTACTATTATCAGTCGGGGACTACGTATTGATGCATGCCCATGGTTTCAAGAAACCTCCATACATAGTGAGAATAGAGAGAATCAAGATTGGTGGAAAGAAGAAGAACAAAAACATCAACGTGTAGTGGTATTATCATCCCTAAGAATCAACTGGTGGGCAGCATCAGTTCCATGGTGTGAAAAACTTTTTCTGTTTGATCACTATGATATCCAGAGCGAATATAATATCGAGGCATGGAGGATTATATATATGGCGAATTCGAACACATGATGGAATGCATGGGTTCTTCTTGATCAATGACTCTAATGATGAAAGTAAATTTTGATTATTTAATATCTCTACATTATCAATGCCACCAGCATAAACGGTCTCTTTAGCACAAGCCAAAAGTAAGGGTGGTTATTACTCATCATTTGAGAATGTAATATCAAGTCTAGAGCAAGAAAGTGTAATGTTGTAAACAATACTCCATCAAGGGCATGTGACTCTGAATGGTATTACAAAAAAAAGGAAGGAAATTATTGTGCTAATAGTCGTGCATGTGATAATAGTTGAGGAACTTCTCCGCGACTATGCCTAAAAATGACCATGTCTTTGGTCTCACATTAATGTCGATTGAGTCCCACTGATGATTTAATTTAAACGATCTTCTCTTTTCTGGACCATAAAACACTTTGTAAAGTTGGTAGCATGTAGGAAGTGGCATGCTGCTAGTGTCCATGAAGACTTCTAGAGATGTTTGAATTTTGAGAATTGCCAAATTATTGTTTAGCACGTTACTCTAATGTGTCTCATGTGTTCTATACTGAACCGATTGATAATCATTGAAGTTGTTTCAGGTAGAGGTGGTACTCGAGACATGCATCAGTCATGAATCATTGTGTCATCTCAAGATTATTCAATGTCATATACTTTGAACCTTTTGCTGGAGATCGTGAGAATGCCATGACTTGTTTATCTAAGGCTCCATAATTGTGAGGGAATCAATGCCACATCAATTTCTTCTTTATATGAGTGTGTTTTTCGTTAGGCACTTCAATTTGATTTTTGATGGTTGATAACTTTTGTCGCTCTAAATATTCCAAGGCTTCAACACATAATCCTTGTCAATTACCATAAGATTGTTGAATTGAACTTGCATTAGGGGATTTTTGAAGTCAACAATGGACCTCCTAAGAAAAATGTACAACCAAAATAAACTTTCTAAGAACTAATAGGATTCAAGATGATGATGTCAACCATGGGGGATGATTCACCATTTTTGGAGTAAAAAAGTACAAATATTAAAAAATAATAAAATAATAAAACTACTTTTTCAACTCGTATTTTCAATTTATCTCCCTAAGTTTTTACTCAAATTTCGAGCGAGAGTACTCGTTGGATGCAAAATTAATTCCTCATCCAAGGAGTACCCATGTTGCAAATTTTCGATGGACCCTACTACACAAAAAAATGAGAAATACATGAAAAAACATGATTGCATTCACGCTTTTCATGTATTTCTAATTTTTCATGTAGCAAAGTCCATCAAAAGTATGCAACATGCGTATGCCTTGGATGAGGAATCAAATTCTACATCCAATGAGTGTTTCCCCTCTAAAATTTGATGATGTAATCTAATCTTATTTTTTTATTTCGACTATTATTTTATAATTTCCTTAGGAGGCCCATTTTAGACCTCAAACATCCCTTAATGTGTAGTCCTGATATGGTATCTATAAATGTCAAGTTGTCCAATTCTTAATTTAGTTTCTATTACATTAACTATGCTTGAGAAATTGGTTCTCTAGAAGCAGTAGAGTTTGACAACTCTAATGTTACAATGCCTTTGTTTATTTGAAGTTGATTTGACAGGGTGTGAATCATTGAATGACTCAATTTGTGAGGTCATTAGGGATGGTGGTGGTTGTCTGATGCTCATTACCCTTATTCTTGATACTTTTGAGAGCCTCACAAATGTGAGCTTAAACAACATATCATTGCACACTCTCTCTTACTGGTTGCCTAGGACTAAATAGCCTTCAACTAGCATGTCCAAGACCGCAGAAATTCCATTTAGATGGTTGTGATCACCTGGAGAGAGCCTCATTTTCTCTTGTTGGGATTTTCTCACTCAACTTAGGAATATGTGTCCATCTGGCTAAACTTGAAATTATAGTTCTTCAAATGAAAACATTACAGCTGAAAGGATGTGGTGTTTTATCTCATGCAGACATGGATTGTCCACATTTGCACTCACTTGATGCCTCTTTCTACAGCTTACTTAATGATGATTACTTGGATGATGCAACTGTTGCATGCCCTTCCATCGAGTTATTGATTTTGATATCATGCTCTTCAATTGGGTCAAAAGAGATGTTGTCTCTATAAAGATTGTCCAACTTGACACTTTTAGATATGTCTTATACATATTTGACAAATTTTAAGTCTATCATTAATTCTTGTTCCCATTTTAAGGTTTTGAAGCTTCAGGCTTGTAAATATCTTGAGAATACAACATTGGATCGAAATCTCACCCATTTGTGTTTGAATAGCTATGTAAATATGCATAGCCTTGAATGAAGATTTAGGGCTAGAAATTCTTATAGCGATTCAGAACCATGTAAGAAACAAAATAAGTATGATTTGAGGGATGACAAGATCAATGTGAAAGGAAACCCAAATCAATCTCTTCAACATATTAATTATGTAGGTTGTGCTAATATTAAAGAAAACTAGGAAGTTGCATAGCAACCCCCTTGCCATTGATGTCAAAGGGGGAGGTAAGCAAAGGTTAGATGTGCACAGGGAGGCTCAGTGTCTTGCCATCAATGCCAAAGGGGGATATCAATGGAATTATTGTCATTGATGGCAAAGAAGCAACAACATGGAAAAGGAGTAACAAAGGATCAACAACAATCATGTATGGTTATGATCAAGACAAAGAAGCAAGTTATGCTTGATGACAGCAGCACAATAGGAGCAACAACAAGGAAAAATGAAGGAGAAGCAAGAAAAGGAGCAAAAAAGTAGCAGCAAGGCAAGGAGTATCAAAGGATCAACAACAAGCATGTATGGTTATGATCAAGACAAAGAAGTAGGTTATGCTTGATGATAGCATCACAAGGGGAGCATCAACAAGGAACAATGAAGGAGAAGCAACAAGGAATAATGAAGGAGCGAAAAAAGGTAAAGGAGAAACAACAAGGCAATGTATGCACTAATGAACAAGGTCAATAATGCAAAGGAGCAGAATAAGGAAGATGAGTTGTGATACATTGAAATGTTTTAATAATGTTGTAGAGATTGCTATATTGAAGAATTTGTTGTGATGTGAAATTGCTTGCATTGAATTGTTGTGATGAAAGGCAAAGGAAAGACTCCATGACAACAAAGCCAAGGTAAGACTCCATGACCACAAAGGCAAGGCAAGACTCCATGATAGCAAGGTTGTTGAGACATTGACATGAAGATGTTGTGATGCAAGTCTAAGCCAAAGGCAAAGATGTTGCAAAGATTGTTGTGATACCTCAATGATAAATGTTGTTATTGGTCAAGAGGAATAAATACTCATATGTTATTGCTATAATTTTACATGATGTGGGCATTAGGTTGATGCATTTAATCATTGCATGTGGTTGAAATTAATATTAGGTGAATTATTTATTTTTGTGTTATAATATTCAAGCTATGAAGAGTTTGGGAACAAATGAGTGGAAGGAAAAGAGTCAAGCCTGTTCACTTCATATTCATATGTGGGATACAAACAACTAGCAAACTTTCTTTATAAAAGATGTTATTTTTAGAAGTAAGAAGATGCTAGAGAGTGGGAGAATGTGTGAGAGCTAGTTGAGGTATCATGCATTAGTTACCTGGCACATATGAAGCTAATGTGAAGTAGATTTGAAGGGAAGAAGAGGCATAAATGAAGATGGAGATATGTAGAATTTATGACCACGTAAACCAACACATCATTGTTTCTTGTTTGCATTAGGGGATCGTAGTCTCCTTTCAAGTAGTGGTTTGATAAACATCAGGTTGGAGCCTTTTGAGGTAGGAGCCTCCTGTGGGTTGTAGCCAACAGAAAACATATGGGAGTCAGAGCTTCCTTGCAGGTTGTAGCTTGCAAACAAATTGAGGTAGCAGCCTCTTGTAGGTTGGAGCCTACAGAAAATCAGATGTAGTAAGGAGTAGGAGTTTTCCTTTACATCACAACAATAATAAAAACGTGGTTTTCTCCCTTTATGGGTTTCCATATATATCTGGTGTCAATATGTGTTGTTATTATGTGTTGATGCAGTTTTGGTTTTCTTATTACTTCTTGTTCACATATTCAATCTGTTGGGCGTTATATGTAAATTTACCTATTTAATGGTTCAGTTAATAAGTTTAAATGAAATATAATTGAAGTCCATGAATGTACTAAACTAATTCACCCCCCCCTCTCAGTTTAGTCAAAGTTTTCATCAGTAGATCCTACTTACCATATAGGACTTAGCCCTAAAAGCTTATGTAGGGTTGGTAAAAGATATAATGTTGTAGAATTACAAAATAGGGACAACATGCCCTTTTTTCAACCAAGTTGAAAGGGCACTTCCAAGAAAGGAAAAATGGTGCTCCAAGGAGAAGGTAGAGGGAAATTTTCTTGACCCCATTCAATAAAATCTTTTGGGGGCCAAAACCTCCCTAAATGGGGAGGGTTGTGATCAAGAATGGATCATTATATGATTTTTCATTGTCTTGGTACTTATTGGGTGGAAAATTTGGAGAAATTGGTTTGTAGAGCCCATTTTAGCGGTAGGTTACAATTTAGAAATTTGGGGTCTAGAGCCTTCCTAAAACATTTTGAGGCATCAAATGATATTGTTTTGAGGTCAAAACATTGTGAACATAGCTACCAACCCCACGATATTGTTTTGCACATTAAGACCTTTTCAATGGTGCAAAAACAATAGGAGCTCATATGCAGATGTTATGTCTCCTACAAGTTGACCAACCTTGTTGACCACCATGGTAAAAGTGGATGACATGTCCAACCTTATTATTCACACATGTGGGGCTTGACGCTTGTGAGCTTTTAAGAAGATTCTAGAAAGTCTAAACCTTATTATTTATTGAGTGTTAAGACATGCAAATGATCTAACCCTAGATGGATATCAAATTATCTTAAAAACTAGGTTGATAGGTGAAGGGGTTCCATTCTTTAGGATTTTACATGTCCCATAGTTTAGTAGAGAATCTAGGAATGGGATTTGAGATCAAAATAGAGAAGGAAGTAAATTTCGTAGTAGCCAAAATGTCATAGGAAAATCTATAGTGAGTGCCCCTTTCTTTGTATTAGCATATCATAATTGAAGAACTAAGAACGAAGTGTAGACCTTGTCTTCTAACTAAGTTTTCTTTCATTTTGGGTTTCCCGAGATACATTTTGTATTTTTCTAAATTCAGAGTTTTGTGATCTATATTGAATGTCACGAAAATGTTTTCAGTAGTAATCACAAAGGAAAAATATTTGCCGGCGCGTTTCAAACCATCTAGTGTGACTAATCTTGTCCTGACAAGGAACCACACTAGATGGTTCAAAACACGTCAACGAATCTTTTTCCTATATAATTACTACCAAAAACATTTTCTTAACCTTTTATATTTATTATATGAATGGAATGCTCATTTCCTTTGTTCTTTCATTTCAAATTCAATTTCATTTTTTTTATAAATTCAATCTCTAACATACTAACAATTACTCTAAGATCCAAAGAAATAATTTACATAATCTAATATCTTCCAAACATTATAAGACCTATTCTAACTGTTACAATAAAATATCCATAAAAATTCAAAAACCACATCCTTTATTTAACCATAAATTTGTGGGAAGTTACTTGTATCATAAATATGTGGAAGTTGTGTTTTTTTAGTTGGTTGACTTTGTAGTGTACTCTCAAAGACAGCAGTAGAAATTGCCCTGACCTTTTTTAAAGTAGAACCAAAATATTTTTTTATTTTTTTATTTTTTATAGAAATATGTGAGTAAAGTTTTGGTAATATTACATTTTTTATTATTTAGATTGTAATTCTAAATAAATTTAGTGTCATAAATTTTTTTAAGCATTCAAATTATATATATTTCATAACTTAAATTCACAATTCCCATAATTTTTAATAAAATATTTAAACAGAAGTAATGAGAAAAATATATAGAAAAAACCAAAGAAAAATTATAGTTAGTCTAGTTAGTTGCCTCTATCAAGTCTTTGACTCTTCGTTATGAGGAGCAAGTTCAATTTTCTTAACAGTTAAATCAGTTGCACATGAAGCCCGAGGGAAAAAACCAAAAACACACTTAACTTTACCATCACATTGTAATCTAATTGGTTGAAGCCCAACCAACTCTTTGACCCTTTCTCAGGAGGAACGAGTTCAATTCTCCTATCAGTTGAATCAGCTGCAACTCGAGAAAAAAAGGGAAAAAAAAAACAGACAAACACGTTAGACTACTCTGTTGCTTAACTTTAGAGTCGCATCGTACCATCGCACTGCCATCTGAAAATTTATGACAACAACGCAATCAACAGAGACCTCCTGCGCAAACTCCGCTTTCCAAATTCCAATCAATGCCACCATTCTACCAACCTTTCTGAAAACCCACATCCGTATTGATATTCACTTGCCTGCAACGTGTGTGTCCTTCTTGGAAGGCCATGACTGTTTTTGCCACACAGGCCCCTGCTCTGTCTTCAACATCTGCCTGTAACCGCAAGACTCCATTTATTTTCACGAAGACAGTACACAGAGATGATGAAATCTTCCCTCTGTGGATCGACATTCGTACGCCCAAATTTTCCCCTCTACTAAATCCCTGGAGTTCATACCCGTAACGCCCCCTTCTGATAGAATGGTTGAGTTCAATGAACAATATATAGAATATGTCAGAGCCACCATTTTTTCTTGGCTACTTTTGGGGAAACATTCACAGAAAAGTGGCAAATTTGAGGGGAAACCTAACGAGCTGATATATAAATTTCTCACCTGACATCAAATCCGATGGATTGAATGCGGAAGAAAAGGTGACTGGTAGAGGAGACAGTGCCGTGCTTTTCCAGTTAAGAGGTCGAGATATGGAGTGTCATCCCGGGATTTCGTGGGCCCACGCCAATCAAAGATGGCGATCCCATCCTTACTCACTCGGTCACTGATCCCTGCTGTACAAATATACAGAGCCCTAACAATATGCCCTAACAATATTGATGGCGTTGTAGTATTATTATACATTTTTTTTTAAGAAATTTAGCGTAATATCTTTTTATCAAATTGTACGTCTATACTTCACAATTCAAACTTATGATTTCAATCATTTTTCGCAATTCAAACTAGGGATCTCACAATTCAAACTTATGATTTCAATCATTTTTCGCAATTCAAACTAGGGATCTCAACAATTTCTGATTAAATTCCGAGTAAATTAGAAATAAAAAAAATAACTTCAAAACATATAACAGATAGACTACTATATATTGATGTGGATTAAAAAATAGAATAAAAATATAACTTCAAAACATATAACAAATAGACTACCCTATATATTGATGTGGATTAAGAAATGGAATAAAAATATAACTTCAAAACATATAACAAATAGACTACCCTATATTGATGTGGATTAAGACATGGAGTATAAATATAACTTCAAAACTTATAACAAGTAAACTACCACATATTGATGTGGAAAAGATATGGAGTAACAAAGTGGGACCTGTTTTAAAAGGCTTACATCTAATCACTTTGTTGCATGTATAATATAATATTTGTGGAAAGATTTATGATATTTACTTTCTATTATTTTAATAAAATTGTTTTTAATTAACTTTATA
The DNA here is from genome assembly GCA_000404065.3 of Pinus taeda. Lineage (NCBI taxonomy): Eukaryota > Viridiplantae > Streptophyta > Pinopsida > Pinales > Pinaceae > Pinus > Pinus taeda. Next base: position 212,700 of record APFE030724760.1, read on the forward strand.
TTAAATATTTAATGTATTTTTTTATATATTTATGTTTATAAGTTAATTTCGTTTAAAATTTAATAAAATTGTTAGAATTAAACATTTAATTATATATATTTACATAATTCATATATATAAAAAAATAAATCAATTTATATAATAAAAAATCACAACTTAATAAGATTAAGTTATTTTAAAAAAAAACTAATAATAAAAAATTAATTAATTTTTTTTTTCCATAAAATTAATTCTTAAACCAAAATTCGAAATATCTTAAGATTAGCCCAGAACTTTTTAACAACTAAAAATACAATGCATTTTGATTTACAACTCCAACGATAACACCAAACCTAAAATGAACTGCCCTCAATTATCTTGGAGCTGTCTAATTTTGTGATGTGTTTTAGGACAATATACCTAAACATATGCACTTCTTTATGTCATATGAAGAACTTATGTTAGTACTATACTATGTAATATGAATAACTTTGTTATATTATATAATATTTTTTATTTATCTTTTTGCTGAATGTATGTTTAAAAAAAAATTAATTCTATTTTATTAAGAATAAAAATGAAATGTTTTGTTGATGAATTTTGATATAGAGCAATTTGAAATTATTAATTTATATTAAAATTTCAGGAAATGAAGTATAGGCAGGAGGTTTTAGAATCTAAAATATTAATAAAGTGCTAATATTATAAATAAAATTTTAAGTGAAAAAATATATATGTTTATTATTTTTCATTAAGTAAGTTTAAGTTTTTTGTGATGGTAATTTTAATTATAAATATAATCATGTAACATATTTAATTTAATTATAATTTTAATAATTTAAATAAATTATTAAACAAAAAGTAAATATAAATTCACTTAATGTCAAGAGAATTGAACTTCTGACTTTTAATAAAAAGATTTTTAACTACAAAAACTCAACCAATTAAACTAACCTTTGAGGCTATAATTCTATAGAAAATATTGTATAGTAAAATTCCAATTTGTTTCTCACCGTATTTCATCGGATTAAATAAAAAAAAGAATAATTTCTATATTTATCAAAATGGTTCAAAGACCACCCCATCATATATATATATATATATATATAATATAATATAATGCATTAGTGTGACAATTATATGTTTTATTTTTTCTTTTAAATTTGATAATTAAAACTCCAAAAAATGTAGTCCATTGGATCTTTGATAGAACTTTGTTAAGATAATCTTGATGTAATATATTAGACATGATGAAGATATAATCCTACCAAACTTACAAAGAAAAATCCAAAAAATAATATTAAGCTTAAAAAACAAAATCCAGTGAAACAAATTTGGTTGTGTTTGCATTTTTTCTGTTGTTAAATGAAACAAATTTTGTTGGGTTGTATTTTTTTTGTTTGGTTGTTGTTTAAAGTTTATTTTTAATAGATAAATGAATTCAGTTTTTTAAAAAAAATTGAAGTATTGGAATTGTTTAAAATTATCGATAAAATTTATGATTTCAATAAATTTTCACAAAATTCTAAACAAATTTGATCAAAAATATATCCAGAAAATTTTCAAAAGTTGCAGTGCTAACCCCATGATCAGGTGGAGCCTGGAATGGAATCTGAAGAATCTGAGTTAAGCAGCTCTGCTGATGCATATACGGTCTCCCTCTGAGGGAGCTGTTCACAAATCTGAGCCTTCTGATCAATTTGTTGGTGTTTTACATATGGGAGCATTTAACGGTTTTTCCTTTTGGGAAGAGATGGGTCCTACTCTTACTGTTGGTCTGGCAGTGGCGTGGTAAGAGAAACCTAACTCAATTCATGTATTGATAACAACAGATCATTATTACAGGCGCTCGATTCTTATTCTCAAAATCTGAGTGACAGTCTGCGAAAATCTTGGTACAAGCTGACTTGTAACGCCTCGTCCCCGACACTTTCGGAATCGGCGACTGTTGCTTCGGACAACCCTCCCACATCCCGTGACCCCTCCTGAAAAAACCAAACATTATTTCAATTTCTAACAGACCATCATTAATCCGCTTTGTTTTATTCATTCCCATCACACAACACAGCATGGTTGGACTTAAATTTCTTCACTCGAAAAGACCAATCATTATATTCGATATACAGTGCACATAGCCTTTTCTAAGCCTCTACCTCAATTATTTTTCCCTTGCAGCATCAAATTGTATTTGTATGATAAGAACAAGCAGATCCCACAGAAAATCCCGCATGCCATCTCGACCTGCCAAATACTCAGCAAATTCCAACACTTTCTGACGATTGGTACAGGTTGGTCATCGCCTTTAATTGATTCTATAACATAAAATACAAATTCAAAATCGTTATCATCTGACGTTGTAAAATGCTCTCTTTGGGTAAAGAAATTTTTTCAATTTGTAATGTTGGGAACTCATTATTCAAATTTTACTGTTAACATTTTTGGTGAAATTGTAATGTTGAAATTTCAGTTTGAATTACGGTTATTGAATTTTATTTTTATCTATTCTAATTCAGTTGTCAAACCACAACTATATATAGTTGTTATTAAGGAATACATGTTGACTCATCACCATTATTCAAAGAAAACCACGTAACAAACCCATATATAGTTGTCATTAAGGAATACATGTTGACTCATCACCATTATTCAAAGAAAACCACGTAACAGTTAAGCTCTTACCGAAACAAAAATAATTTACCCTAAACCCATAAATCCAAAATATATATCTTACAAATATTCATATATTTTTGAAAAGTTTGAAAATAAACTATGATTATATTGAAATTTTCCAAAAAAGTCATTATATTTTGTTAAGGATATATATCTTATAAGTACTTACATATTTATTTTTCAAAATTTTAAAAAATTGATATAAATGATAATTATATTGAAAATGTTAAAAAAATTCATTAAATATTTTCCTAGTAAGAATAGTCATGTTTACATATCTCCAACATGATCAAGAAATAATGAAAAACAAAATGCATCAAATTTATTAGTATTACGAATTAGAAAAATATGTAAAATTAAAATTTAATAATATGAGTAGCAAAAGCTCAAACTTGGAGACTCATGTAAAGAATGAGATAGTGGACATTAAAAATAAGTTTTAATGTCTCAATCACTATCTCTACACTAATCATTATTTCTAGTTAATACGATCAAGAAATAATGACAAACAAAATGCACCAAATTTATTAGTATTAGAGATTGGAAAAATATGTAAAATTTAAATATGAATAAAAAAAGCTCAATGCTGGAGTTCAATATAAAGAATAAGATAATGGATATTAAAAATAGGTTTTAATTAATCTCCAAGTACCAAGAAACTTATATCTCAATCACTATCTTTAGAAAAATCATTATTTCGATCTTATCCAAGTTTATTCAACAATAAGCATATGGTGCACCATAGAAAATGAACCCCTCTCATTGAATTCTATAAGAATGATACTTATTTTATCATCCAACTTGATAAAAGAATTACCAAAATGAATGAAATGAGTTTTAAAGCTTTTGTAATTTTTAAAATATACAACTTACTTTTCTATGGAATTTTTTAATATTGAACTAGTAATTCTTATGCAGCTGAAATTTTATTATTGATTTCTACAACTTTCTACCAGAGAAATAACTACATTTTTTCAAAATTTTTATATAAAATTTTGAGTTAATTATTAAAAAAAATAACTTATTAATATACAAACAAAATTGAACTAACCAATTTCTAGATATTTGGGGGCAATATGGCTAAATTTGGTAAATATGATTTGAATCAGAGATTTTCAAAAACTTCATTTGCTATTTATTTCCTTGATGAAAGTGTTAAGTTGCCATTTAATTTTTTGATGGAGATGTTAAGTTACCAAAATGTTATTGTATAATTTTTGGAAAGACATAAATTTATTATATATGATATTTTAGAGGGTTTTTCTACTTATTATCCAATTTAATTTGTCTAATTTGTATAGATATTTTTTAGAATCACAAGTTTGACTTGTAAATTTTTCACAATCTAAATATCTCATTGGTTTTTTTCAAAATGGTAAAATCCATATATATAATAAAAATCCATTTCAAAAAATAAAAATTAAGATTTAACCCAAAAAAACACCAAAAATTCTAAATAGTAACATGTTTAGACAACACTATTGTAACAAAATCATAAATTTAATGGTTTAAAATACCACCTATAAAATACCCATTATTTAACTATTATAAATTTTAAAATTTTTGACTAAAATTTGACTAATTTTTTTTGGTTAAATCTTAATCCTCCTGATTTAAAAATAGTCTTTTAACTCTACATATAGCTTCTGCGCTCCAGGCACTAAGAGTTCAATATAATTCCAGCAAAACTCTACTAGATTATAGACAAATTAACCGTCAAAATATACCTGAAAACCGTCCACGGTTTAGATATCAGGCAATGGATGATGGCTGTAATGATTATCACGTTTTCCAAGCCTGTCAGCTTAGCATCAGTATACGAATCACCATCTTCCAGGTTTGCGTCCATTGCAGTGCAGGCTGCCTGAGGTTGGGGAAGCCAGCAGTCATGACTCATGACTCATGATGGTCGGCTATCCATTCACCTATTCTTACACAGCGTGGGGCGAAGGAGAGCAGAATACATGTAAGAGAAAGTGGAAAAGGTAGGGTTTTCTGCTAAAATAGTAACGGTATTAAATGAAGAGGCGACAGTAAGGACGATCGCGTATCCTGTGTGTCTGCGCACACGGACAGTACATAAATATGTAATGGATATTGCAGAAGCTGCTAAGTGTAACGGAATGTGTGTCAGTGTCGGTGACAGTGACGTGCTCTCTACGCCAGCGCAGTTACAGGGCCAACTAACCGGCCAGTGGCCATGAATCGAGTCCGTAATCTCTTCCCGGGCGCAATCCACGGTGCCGGATGGGAAAACAAGTAAAATCAGTTCGGTCAGCGAATCAATAAACGCCGGACAGTGTTGTATTGATTGCAATACATACTGGGTCTTTAGAGATTGGATTACGTGAAAAGGTGGTGGAAGTACAATAAACTTTTAGGTAGAAGATAAATTTGCAATAAATTTATTTGTCATGTTATAAGTTTCCAGCCTGTAAATGGAATGCTACACGAAATCTTACAGATAACCATGAAGTAACAGGGTTTTAATTTAAACTTTTTTTTGACAGAGTAAAACATTTATTTAAGATTTATATTAAGTTTAAGATTAGTTTAAGAAGTTCACAGATTTGGCTATAAAAATAGAAATTTTGGCATGATTTTTGTTAAATTTGACAGGAATTTTGGGAAATCTCGATCATAGTTGTCAAACCTCAGGATTTTGGGTGCTCAGGGATTTTTGATGTTGCTGAATCTATTTCTCTCATAAAAAGCAATTCAAACACTCATATGATCAAATTAAAAATAAATAAATAAATAAATAAATAAAATAAATAAATAAATTTAGGAGCAAATTTGTGGCCTTTGTAGAAAAAGGCTTAAGTTTAAGTTTGGATTTGTTAGTGGAGAGTGATCAAATTCTCTAAAATGTAATTTTGTTTACAATGTAAAACTGGATGATAAGAACTTTTGGAACAGTGTATACTTCACCCATCTTAATACACTTTTTGGGTGAACACTTCACCTATCTTCAATATAGAAAATTTAGACAAATGATACTAAAAGTGTACATAAATAAATAAAAATTAAATTATTATCTTTAAATATTTTGATCTCCACACAGTAATTAAAAGTAAAATTAAAGTGTAAGTAATCAATATGCAGAATTATGTAATATTGATATAACATTGTCCAGAGGAAAGTCAATCTATTTCTATAAGACTCTTAAACTGCGGAAGGTCTCTCTTTTTTGTTGTGAATGTTAGGGTGGCCTCATCGGTTGCTTTGCTATGTATATTAGCATGTAATCTGCCTGTTAAGGCTCTCTACAGGCACTCTTAAATTGTTGAAGGTCTCTCTTTTTTGTTGTGAATGTTAGGGTGGCCTCATCATATAAATTGTGGAAGGTCTCTCTTTTCTTGTGAATGTTAGGGTGGCCTCATCGTTGCTTTGCTATGCATATTAGCATGTAATCTGCCTGTTACCTCCTCCTTTTTGTTATGTAGTGAGTTTATTACAAATGATGATGATGCCTCAATTTTTTGGCTTTGCTATGTATATTAGCATGTAATTTGTCTGTTACTTCTCCTTTTTGTTATGTAGTGAGTTTATCACAGATGATGATGATGCAATTTTTTCGCTTTGGTATGTATATTAGCATGTAATTTGCCTGTTACTTCCCTTTTTGTTATGTAGTGAGTTAATCACAGATGATGATGATGCCTTTATTTTTTCGCTGCAAAGTGAAGTTGTGCGTTTTCCTAATGTAACGTTTGTATTTTGGTTTAATTAGATGGACAATAATATGTATATTTTATTTTCATGAACAAAAAATTAATATTGACATATACTAAAAAATAATTTTTTTAAATTTTTCTATTATCAAAAAAATAGAATTGCATTGTTGTAGCAATTGTTCATCTAAGAAGATTGACAAATTATGGATTCCATAGACCCAAAAGAAGAAACTACCATGGATTTGACAAGCTCAACATAATCACTCGACTTGGGGACAATCTTTAGAGCTACTTTTCTTTCCTCTCTTTCTTGCAACCTTGGTCCAGGAGGAAAATCAACCAAAGTAATTTGCAGATTATTGTTGAGAGCTGAAGGAGTTCCTTGTGGATGTCAAAAAATTTTGATTCATGAGCTCGCTTCAACATACCCAAAGATACATCTTTATTTACTAACTACTTGTTTCCACGGAGAAGTAGGATCATGATCCCCTCGAATTATATCATCATCACGCCCCCATCCTTTTGATTAAGAAATAAAAGAAGTCTCTCTCTTTGTGCGTCCTCCATAAGGGACAAATATATTAAAATATATTAATAACAAAAGAAACCAGTTTAATGTGGACAATATAATCAATGCACATGTTATGTAAAATCTTTTAATGTCAAACTATTTGTATATTATTATATATTATTTAAAAAGAAATTATGTATATATCATATAAAACAATTGAAAAAAAAACTTTATGGATAAAATGTTTGTAGTCTCACTATTGGTATATTTTTTTGGGTCATTTTTTCCTAAAATTTAACAAAGCTTTTTTGTACTTATAAGTTTATGTACTCTATAGAATTCAAGAATATAATTTAAACATTGAAAATTTACAAAGTAGAGAGAGTGTGTATGTACATATTCATTAATATTTACCAACCTATCCATCTTAACCCCGGATCTATTAAGCCCCAAGAGGGATCAAATCTCTAGAGGTGCAAACAATTTTTTAAGTTTACACCTCGAGAAATTTGATCCTATTAGCATTTCATAGATGTGGGGTTAATGATCCAAATGGAAAATGACATCAACCCATGGTATCCATCCACCCATGTTATTCATCCACCCATGGTATTGTAAGTGACATCCACCCATAGTAGTCATTCACCCATGGTATTTGCCCATAGTATTGTGATATCCTGATGCAAGAGCATCTGATTCAGAGGAAAAATCTTCTGATTTATTCCATGAAAAATCAAAAAAAAATCTACAGGCAAGGAGTGGGATCCTTAGCCTGTTGTGGGATCCTTAGCCTGCTGTTTTCTATGTTTTTTTAGTTAAATTTAGAAAATAGAACATGCCATCTTTTCTAGATAGAATAAGGCATGCTAGATTAGTGTTGAGGAAAAAACAAAGAAAAGCTAAGATTACTATGTATTGCTACTTTCTATATGTAATTGCTTTTGTAATAAGGCACCTAAGAATAGGAAGGAAAAGATGTAAAAATCAGTTGCCAAGTAGGGAAGGTTTCTTTTCAGGTAAAAGTCAATTAGAATTTTTTTTATGCATGAACCAATGGGAAAATTGAATGTATTAGCAGCTCTTCAAAGAAAAAGAAAAACAGGGTGTCTTGGGTGGAAGCAAAAGAGAGGGAAAATTGAATGTATTAGCAGCTCTTCAAAGAAAAAGAAAAACAGGGTGTCTTGGGTGGAAGCAAAAGAGAGAGCGCAGACCTGTGTGAACCATATACTGGTTAACTGTGTAAAAAAATAAAGAATTTCCGCACTGTTCATAAATTTTATGATTTTAATACAAGATTGGGTGTGTTTTAAATTTCTTGCAGAGCGTATACTGTCCATTTTGGTTTTTGTGATTGTATGCATGTACAGAATTTGGGAGCAGTGGCGTTTCCATTGGCGCTGTAGTAACTACCGAATTCCGTGGGAGCTAAAACGCAGCACACACAATGCGTTGTCGTTCTAATTGGTAATACACAGTCATTGTAAATTAATATTGTGTTGATTGTTAAATTATATGGTTAATAGTGGTATTTCTGGATACTTCTGTCCAAACAATCAGAATACGCTGCAATTATATTTTCAACAGCGGTTATTTCAATATTACAAAACGTGGTCGTGGTGTTTACCAACAGGCCGTGCGCTATCCATTAAAACAACTCCGATACGCTGTCACCGTAGTTCCATAGTGATTATTGGTAATTTTTCATGGTGTGAGTTGCGCTATTTTATTGGAAGGCTGTGCATGTTTGTATGAATTACAAGAACAGTGAAGTACAGTGCGCTCACCGATTATATGGTGTGCTTTGATAATACTCAAATGTGTGAGCCTTCTAAAATCTTGTGCGCCAATTATGTATATGTCTTGTTTCAACTATGAGAACAGTAAATAGATATTGAATTGCAGCAAGGGAATTGTTATTAGTTGTTTGTGACAGTTAGCTTTACATTATTGCACAAGTAGAGGTTTCATGACTGAGGACCTCAGGGAATTGGAAAAAGACCAAATTGGAGACATAGAAGACATTGCAACCAGATTCGGAAGATTGTCATTGGAACCAGCAAGCAGTCCATCATTAGTGGTATCAGAGCCAGCAATTGGTGGTGAAGTAAATCTCAGGAGTAGTAGAAGAATGGCTTTCAGGGTTGGAAGAGGACGAGGACGTGGACGTGGTGGAAGAGGACGGCATGCTGGGGATGTCGAATTGAGAGAAGATGTAGAGGAGCTGCGAGCTAAGTTGGATGCACTAACCTCCGGCAGGAATATAGATGATGGAGACGTAAGTGAACCCAAAGCTGAAGCTACTGAGGAGGAAGCGGTAGAGATTTCCCCTGAGATGAAGATCTTTCAGTCAGTGACGAAATCCACAGCCAGGCCATGGAACCAGTTAGTACCAGTATATCAAAGAGGACTAAATCCAGAAGGGCTGATTGACTGGATTAATAGCATGGAGAAATTCTTCGATTATGAAGAAATGGAAGAGGAGAAGAAAGTAAAGTTTGTTGTCACCAAATTAGTGGGCCATGCAGCGCTCTGGTGGGATGGTGTGCAGGGGGAAAGAAGAAGACAGGGCAAGCAGCCAATCAAGAACTGGAGCAGAATGGTAGCAAAGCTTAAAGGTAAATTCTTACCCAGTAACTATCAACAGACATTGTTTGGGCAAATGCAAAATCTCAAGCAGAGAGCTTTGACAGTAAAAGAATATACGGAAGAGTTCTATAAGGTGAGTATAAGAGCTAGAGAAGCCGAAGACACAGCTGAGAGAGTGGCTAGATATATGAATGGCCTCAGAATGGACATTCAGGATGAAATAAGCCTACTGTCTCCAAAAACAGTAGAGGAAGCCTATCAGATAGCACTGAAGGCTGAAGAAAAACTCATAAGGAAATAGTCTGCCAGGGGGAGAGGGACTTTCAGAGGGAAAGGAAGTCAAGGTGGTAGAGGAAGGTCTACAACAGCTAAAGATGGAGCTAGCAGTAGCTCAACCCCGCATGCATCCAGAGGAGGTGATGCAAGAGGCAGAGGGAGTTTTTACAGAGGAAGAGGAGACAGAGGAAGGGGCAGAGAAATAAGATGTTACAGGTGTAACAAACCGGGACACGGAGCTTTTGAGTGTCAAGAGAATCCAGAAGTAAGGCAGAGAAATGCAATTGTTGCTCCAGCTGAGGGAGAGGCACCAGTGACAACAGTACCAAAAGAGGAGAACACACCAGAGAAAGGAGAATCTCTGGTACTTAACAAAGTTTTGATCAAATCAGCAAAAGAGGTGACTGAACCACTGCAAAGGAAAACTTTGTTTAGGACAATATGCAAAGTTCAAGGAAAATGTTGCCAAATGATCATTGATAGTGGCAGCACTGACAACTTGGTTTCTACAGAGGTAGTGGAGAAATTGAAGCTGAAAACAAGGAGGCACCCAACACCGTATAAGGTGTCATGGTTACAAAAAGGAAATCAGCTACTGGTAAGTGAACAGTGTGAATTAGAATTTCAAGTGGGCAAGTACAAGGATAAAGTTGTTTCTGATGTGATGCCTATGGACATGTGTCACATATTGCTGGGGAGGCCTTGGCAATATGACAGAGGAGCCATGCATGATGGAAAAAGAAACACCTACAAGTTTGAGAAAGATGGTGTTAATCATACATTACTGCCACTACCAAAAGAAGGCGGACCAGGACAGAAGACAGATCAAAAAACTCTGCTACTTGGAGGAAAGGAGTATTTGAAGCAGATGAAAGAAGGTGAGGTAAGTTATGTTGTAATTTGTAAGCCCAAGGTAATCATGACTTCCACCAAAGTTTCTGATTTACCTATTGAAATTCAAGAAACGTTGGAGAGTTATTATGATATTATTGTTGATGACTTGCCTAATGAGTTACCGCCTATCCGAAGAATTAGTCATCATATAGATTTAATTCCTGGAGCAAG